>JAHQIW010006293.1:0-15020 GCA_019055375.1 Parelaphostrongylus tenuis
TGAATTGATAACAGTCTTGGGAAATTTTGTCCAGTGAAAGGGGTCGTTTATTCATTTATTTCCCGCTAACAGAAAAGAACCTGATGCCCTTTAACTTTTTCTAATAATTTCTAGTAAAGACAAGATTTTTGAGGTAGTTTTACTGCGATTGTATCAATTAGTAGTGATGGGAATATTTCCTCCTCAATGGCACATTCCCACCAAACGCTTCCCCTTGAATGTGGATGTGGAATGTTCTTGGGAACAGCAGAAATGGAAACCTTCAGTGTTGTTTCTTCATCTTCGAGGTATGAACAACATACATTAGGGACCTGTGCTGTGCTTCTTATGTTTATTTGGTCTTTTTGTTCGTTCGTTTTATTGTCAGGCATAAGGATAAGTGAAATGGAATGCACAGTTGAAAAGGCATCTTGTAGTAGAGAAATGGAGGGTATCGAATAGAAAGGTATAAACAAGGCAGTCAATAACTGGTAGAAAATTCGGTAGTAGATCACGACGGACGATTGGTATGTTATAAAGGATTGTGTGAGAGCTAGCGTGGAAATAAGGAGCCATGCTGAAGAGAGTCAAAGTATTGGAAAGATTGGCAAATCACAGTATATGAAGAAAGGAAGGTCCTTTATTGCTTCTGCATAGCAAGCTTGTGCTTGTGAAGTTAAATGGCACGTATGTGCAGTGTAAATTAGATAATTCTTCTTGCGAAAGAACTTTTTTGACTTTTATACATGTACGAAATGAATTGTGACCGTTTAGGCCCAGCTAGCACAGAATCAGACAACAGAGCAACGAGCACCTCATATTGCCACAAGCGGTACGAGTCAAGCCAAAGACAAACCTGCTGCTTTTCCCCAGTATAAGGACCTGGAAGACGCTCCAGGAGCGAAGAAGAACGACTGATCAAGAGTATTTCTGATGAGATTTTGTATGTATTTGTCGTTTTCATATGTGAACAGTGGATATCGGTCGTCTTAGTTCTAGCATGTTGTTCATACAGTACTTTGAAGACTCTCATGTTGTTCAGCATTCTTTAGGGCACTATCCCTTTTGTATGATGTTCTATTTTAGGCGCAGAAATGAATTAGACTGGAGAAGTTATTGTTATTTTTGATTGTCCTCATCGCCTTCAGGCTCTACCATGTTTCCATCTTCTCTCAATGCTTAAAACTTAGTTTGAATATATGAATTCTAAACCAACAAGTCCAGTATGGACGTAATTTAGCGAGCATTAATGGAGGAATTTGGCTCTGGCCACTATCAGCTTGTAATGGTCGACTTCCATGGACCCATGGGCGTGTCCGAACGGTACCACCTCCTCTGCCGCGCTGAGCCGCCGACTACTGCTACTTTTCGTTGCGAGACCCGGTGTGGGGCGTGTGTATCGCCTACTGAAGTAGTTAACGGAGGAAGTAGATTTCTTAAACATCCTACCTAAAGATTCTCGTAGATCTTGGCAAAACAGTATGTACAACGCGGTTGGGGTTTATTCACGAGTTCCTTCGAAAAGAGGGATGGTCATAAGCTATTAGTTGCTCCATGTCGAAATGCTTTTCCGGCAGGTGAGGGTCGGTTTGCAAAGTTGTAAATACTACGAGGATTGGCTATCTTTATTATATGGGCTGGTTACCCTCATTCTGGGAAGAGAGGAGATGGCCGAGTGGTTAGCGATGGTTGGGCTATCCTCGAGATTACCGGGACTATGTTTGACCAGTCTTCTACGACGTTCACGAAGAAGACGAAATCCCCAAGCAAGACAATAAAAGTGTGAAGAGGGGTCGTATGAAATGAAAGCCAAGTGAAATAGATCTCGTGCCTAGTCGATCTATATAGGAAGTGTTTGAGCATAGTGGTGTCGTTTCATCGAGATGGGAAGATGAAAACTGTCTTTGTCAATAGTAATTGCAGAAGGAGTTCTGATTTGGGCACTCGGCGTTGATCTGTCCGGAAAGTGCCCATACCTTCAACTCCGTCAAAGTATCGTAGAGGGGGAAGTTGAACCCACGTTCAGAGCAGACAATGATGCCCCAACGGCCCGACTAGTGTTCCAGATCCTTTTTGTTATAGGGGGACAAACGAGAAACCGACGTCATCCGGTCAACAGCGACTTTTCTTAGGATTGTTAGTAACCATTCGAAGGCTAAGATTTCTCGGCTACAGCTCCCACGTCGCTGGTTTTTCAAAACACACCTTTTGTAGTGCTGTAAAATCAAATAAAATTATCACTAATAGTCTAAAGAAAGGGCCCTGTCCGGTGAGAAATACGCGCATCTGCAACGCAGGGGATTTCCTTCTGTAACAATGTCAAAAAGGCTTTCCGAACACCTCAGCGACGTGGGGATGCAGTCAGAAATCTCAGCTTTCGAAGGGTTACTAAACACTCCTAGGGAGAGTTTCTGTCAAGTGAATGAGGTCGATTTTTTCGTTTGTACCCTTATGATCAAAAGAACCATGTTCCATGTCGAAATCTTTACAATCATAGGTTTGTCCAGCACCAATTTGCTAGCCGTGTAATCGTAAAGGGCTTGCTTTTTTGGGCCAAGATCGGACCACTGGTTATTCGGATATCTTTCATAGTATGTGTCTTACTTTGTTGTCGTAGTATGTGTTACTTGAAGAAAGAGTGCTAACGTGGCGGTGGCCGGAGTGGAGTAGTGGTAGAATGCACCTCTCGGCAGGGGTGAAGAGCAGGTTCGACTTCGCGCTAGGTCTAAGAGTTTGGCATACCACTCAGCGTCCTTTGGGACTGCTTTGTGAGCTTATCCAGTGGTGGGTCCGAGGTCCAAATACCTCATGTTCAGCTTCTCTTTCCCATCCATTTGGGTATATATTTGGTAGTATGACAAGTGAGAGACAGTATGAATTGATTACTCACATTTGGAAATTCATTTTATTAGCCGCTTTTAGCGATAGTATGATGTTATGAATATATCCCAATGTTATAGAGTGATGTGCAAAACTTTAGCACCAGGCGGGACTAGAACCTGCACCTCACTCTTTCCGAGAATGCGTGCTCTAGTCCGTTACGCTACTGACGCCCAAAAAGAATTCAGTTTGATCCATCCACCATCTGGCGCAGGTTGTGATTTTCAATTGACTTAGTTTTGGTTACAAATGTATTTTGTGGCAATCGCTTCATTTTATGGTTACCTGATAGTCTGTCAGCGTGACTTGGTTCAATGTCCATAGAGACTACCTGGGCCAAACCGTTGACGGTTGGTTGCTGACAGATAGATGTGTTGTGGGGTAGAAAGCGTGGTGGAAAAACAGGCGTCGGTAGTGCAAGGGATAGAGCACAAGCCCCTGGTCAGGGTGACATGCGAGCTCGAGTCCCGCTCGACGCAAATGTTTTAGCACATCACTCGACATCATTAGTGCCAATTATCAGGTCCCAGGCTCTATTCGCCTCGGCATAAAGCTCTCGGCGTTGATCAATCCCTGAGGGATGCGCCATGCATTCGACTTCAATCTTTAACTTCGTTTGAGGTGAATGAATGCACATCTGGCCTTTACAATGACTCGCGGTGGCCTCCCGCTGAACCGAGTCAGTGCTGCTTATCCTACCCAGACAAGTCTGAGACCTGTTTGGTACCAATTTACCGACCCCGGAGGGATGGATGGCTTGGTGAGCCATGAGCGCGAGATTGAAGCCAGTGACCTCGTGTGCATACGCAGGGCACCTCTAACCACTGCGCCACGATGTTATTTCGTGAATATTAGCGAAGCAATACGACAATTTAGTTACTAATACAGCCTGATTATTCCAGTAATCGCGGTGCCTAACGTTTCGGCCGGTCGCCTAAAACATCAAACGGTGAGTGTTTTAAAATGAAGCTCTTATTATGCGATGCAAGAACTCATTTCCTACGTTTTCTGCTGGGGTTATGGAGGTTTGGCTCAGTGGATTGTGGATCAGTTTGATCTTTTCAGGCTCTGAAGAAGGCGACCCGCCTGTGACTTTAGCCCACCACGACTGTTTGCAATATTCATGCTGCATTACCAACTATGTTGTTTTATTTCTTCGCTACTATTTAGTAAATAGAGCGCATGTGGCGCAGTGGTTAGAGGTGCCCTACCTCGTACACGAGGTCAGTGGTTCGATCTCGCGCTCATGGCTCACCAAGCCATCCATACCTCCGGGGTCGGTAAATTGGTACCAGAGAGGTCTCAGACTTGTCTGGGGGATAAGCAGCACTGACTCGGTTCAGCGGGAGGCCTCCGCGAGTCTTTGTAAATGCCAGATATGCATCAATCACCTCAAACGAAGTTAAAAATTGAAGTTGAATGCATGGCGCATCCCTCAGGGATTGATCAACGCTGAGAGCTTTATCCTTTTATTTTTATTTAGTAAATAATATCGCTAGCACTCGGAACGCCTTAACAGACGAAACCACTAATTATCAGGTCTATTAGGTTGTTCAATAAGTTTTGGCACAAGAGCAATAAACACCAAATTTAGTAATCAAAAGTTATCAAAGTTCCATGAATTTGGTAACGTTCATAAGCGCATTTTCTTGCAAACATTTTGGTATACAACTTGCCTATGCTTGCTTTAACATGGAGCTCTCTGCGAACAAATTCACCTGCCACGCATGCACGAATGGCTTGTAGAGAAAAGTGGTAATGGAGCGGCGCGTAAGATTATTAGGTTTTCTTGTAGACGCCCCCACGAGCGCGACTGATCCTCCAGACTGTTCTCTCCAGCTTCGAACTTCGCGAACCACTTCCTAGCCGTCCTCTCTGCGACCCTATCGTCGTCCCCAAGCTTCATTTATTCTCGCGCGCCGCTTCGCTAGGATTTTCCCCCTACGTGCCATTCGTGCCTGACTAAGAGGTGAATTTGTTCCCAGGACAGCTCCATGTTAAAGCAAGTATAGACATGTTGTACGATAGACAGGCTCGCAAGAAATGCGCAATTGAGCGATACCGAAATCAGCTATTTCAATTACTTCTGGTCAATAAAATCGGTGTTTACTGATCGAGTGCCAAAACTTATGGAACGACCTAAGAGTATCCGACAGTCTTTTCTTCCTGGTGATTGCCTATTTTGTTCGTCTCATTCAGCAGATTCAAAGTCTATGACAAGCATTTCTACCTATTGATTTGCTAGCCGTATCTCCTTGACGAACAATTCTTCTTCCATAATATTAAAGAAATGCTTCTGTATAGAACAGATGTTGTAGTTACTATGCTCATAAGGATCATCACACGACGACTCACCTCTGCTTCGGTCTTCGTCAGCGCTCACTAAACGAAAGCGGTTCTATAAGGTATAGAAACACTCTCAACCATCTGTTTTGAGACCTCGCCTAAAACTAAGGCATCCTCACAAGTCTTTCTTAAGGGATTGTTATGACAGTTATGAAGAGCTAGGCACGTGTATCGACCTTGTCAACTCATTAGTCAGCACGGTGCCTTTCGCTTTAGTCAATTCTTTGTAAAGGAACATACCCTCTCCCTACATATGAAGGGATCGACGCCGAATTATTTAGACTTGCGTACTGTGAAAGGATCACTGTGGCGTTCTTTCAGAGTGATTGATTGTCGACTTCGTTTGCTTGGCCAACGGCTCTGCAGGAACGCCACAATGGTCCTTTCACCTTACGCACAGTGTACATAATTAGACGTCGATTCCCTTTACATGTAGGATATATGCCCTTACAAGGAGACTGACAGGACCAAAAGGCACCTTGATACTGATGAAGTTGAAAGGCGGAAACACGTGTCTAGCACCTTATATCTCTATAACAGACCTTATAAAGGTTTAATCAAGTTGTCGGATCTATGAGATATGTTCAATTTTCGACTCTATGATTCAAGCACTGAGCTCAATTTCTTTTTTTCGGTTGACCTACCGTTGTAGACTGAATCGCTAGAATTTCATGGTGCTTCATTCCGTACTATGACAACTTCTAGTCCATGCCATATTCTTCACAGTTGGATATTCTAAACTACTTTAGTGTCTAGGGTGTATCTCAGTGATCTAATAGTAATATGAGGATTTGGTATATAACTATAGCTAGTAAGTTTTCTGAGTCATTTCTTTGAGGATGTGAATGTCGTGGAAGATGAGGCTCGGGAACGAAGGTGTTCAAAGTGACCCTCGATGGGCGAACGTTGAGACCCTGGCGGGTAAAGTTGTAGAGGTTCGTTCGTTTAGATACAGTACAATATATGTATATATATACATATATATATACATATATATATGTATATATATACATTATATATATACATGTACATGTTTATTGTGTATATCGAGACAGAGTCTTCGAATGCATTCAATCGAAACCGAGTTGTTTTCTGGTACTAGCACTGACGCGATTTCGAACGGACATTGGGAAGAGATAAAGGTTTTAAGGACATGGGTTGGCTACTAGATAAAATAGATAAAACAATTTCTATAGTTGACAACTTTTTTATCTGATCCGTCTCACAGTGTTTTTTTCACTGTGTGGATCCCAGAACTTTTAGCATTTGATTCGTTTTTCTCTTTTCTTGCACGGCGTGGTATACTAGTTGAGCTAGTCTCTTTGCAATCTCGAGGATAGCATTAATGTGGCATTCCATAGGACCTTGCTGTTTAACTGCTGGAGAGAAGCGGGGGAGGGGATGGAGCTCGGCCACGCACGTGATGATGGGCATCACATCCGTGACCAACATCATAACCACTCGGCCACGGTGCCTCAGTTGAACAAGCGTACTTAAGTCAAGTGATTGATGGAAGATCTCTAGAGAGGAAATTTAGATGTTACGACGTAATACCAATAGCGATAATCCAAGGAAACCCACAAGAACGGTGAAATACGACGAAGCTTGAAATCTGACCTAAATGGAGTGGACCTCGAACCACGACTAATTTTGTGGTGGAACGAGCGTTAGTAGTGCACAATTGGGGCCTTTCCTGTGTCCTCTTAGTGGTCTTGTTAATCCTTTGAGGACCATATGGTACGGTTTCATAACCAAGCAGGGCGCAAATGTCAGATCTCACTCAGTTACTGTGATGGTGGCGTCTCGTCTCGTGGGAAGGCAGGTTGACACCGAGACATGCAGATGCTGCCTGCCTGTGACTGCCGCGCATGCGACGTGCGGCGCCGCCTGCACTTAAGCGGTGGTCCCTCAAAGGGTTTAATTCTAATCTGCGACTGCCGCAAGTCACCAGACACATACAAATAAGAATTTTCATTGATTTTCGGTGCCAGTAATTAGTGTTTCGTTTGCAATTTAGAAGTGGTACGATATTGGTGAAAGAACTTTCATCCGGCTGACGTCTTGTCGCATCAATGAAATTTATTAAGGCGGATAGTATAAAATAAATAACGTAAAATAAGGCATCCAAATCCGAGGACATCTCTTCCAATCATGCACATGTGAACCGCCATCAGAAAAGCCTACAGCTTCCACGTCATGGGAGAAAATCGATTAGAGAAATCCCTAAAATCAGCAGACAGTAAGGTGCTAAATTGCCCTTCTTTGTAGAGATGGAGGAGACGGGTGCAGATCAAAGGGGGCATAGTATCAGGAATTTTTTGCACTAGTTACAATTGAAATAACATCCTACTGTTCTAGGTGGAATCCGAGCCGTTGGCTCAAGCCATTGCTGAGGAGTGGGCTTCACAGCAAGAAACACATACATTTTGCTCACATGAGATTAACAGGTCTTACTTACACCGCTCTAGACAATCCTCTGCATATGAATAAGTGAGTCCGAACGATTTTCTAAATCAAAGCAAAAACTATTTTTTACTACAGAAGTCTTTGAATTGACTTGTACTACTTAAAGAGTTGAACAAAGATTTCTAGCTGTTCAAAGTCAATGTTATGCGTCTCGGTTACTCAGGACAGATCCTGAAGAACGGGAATCTGCTAATTGATCACTATTTTCGAGATCTATCACCTCAGCGTGGCATAATAATTTCACTCTTTTCTCAATTTTATCACTGTTTCTATTTCAATACTCATCAAACAAGAGCGCAGTGGTTAGAGGTGCTCTGCGTCGCACACGAGGTCATGGTTCGATCTCGCGCTCATGGCTCACCAAGCCATCCATCTCTCCGGGGTCGGTAAATTGGTACCAGGCAGGTCTCAGACTTGTCTGGGAGGATAAGCAGCACTAACTCGGTTCAGCGGGAGGCCACCGCGAGTCATTGTAAAGGCCAGATATGCATTCAGTCACCTCAAACGAGTTAGAAATTGAAGTCGAATGCAGGGCGCATCCTTCAGGGATTGGTCAACGCCGAGAGCTTTATCCTTTTTTACTCATCAGACGTCTGCGTAAGCCTAGGGAATTACGTGTATGAGGTGTATTCTTCTTTTATAATAGATCTTTTCACATGTTTTGGCGCTGGAGGAATAAATACCAAATTTATCAACGAAAAATATTCAAAATTGTTTGACAGCACTATTCAAAGTATGCGTTATTAGCCTGAACAGATTTCTGCCATAATCACTCAGGCTGCAATTTCTAAATCACTCTTAACACTCAGAATCATAGAAAGTTATCAATCCTCGATGCAAATATTTGACGTCTCAAAACTTCTTCTCGTCAGAAAAGTGTTCCAGCAACCGGAAGAGGTTATGGTCAGACGGCGACAAGTCAGGACTGTACGGCGGATGGTCCAGTGGCTCCCCAGCAGCTTGGTCAACTTCCTCTTTGTCAATTTAGCGACATACAGCCTTGCGGTGTCTTGAAGCGGGATGAGATTGCGGTGGACGTCGACGTGACAAGGCCTGATCGCAGTGATCCAGATGCTCATAGTAGCGTTCGCCTGCATACAAATCCTTGATCCTTTACACGGTTGGTGTTCTCGAAAGCGGTCTGTTCATCGCTCTCATTTCTCACTCGTAAAGCAGCAAATGCCGCTAAAGGCTTCGTTGAGTGGCCATGATACAGCAAGTCTGGACAAGTTTGGTACCTAAAGAAAGGTCAGAAAATTCTGCACAAAGCTATGTTGATGTTACCTGAGAGATGACAGGAATGTGGTCAGGCTGATGGCGCATACATTGAATAGTGTTGTCCAGTCACTTCAATTTACTTCTGGTCAACAAATTTGATGTTCATTACTGTAGTTCTGAATTTATGAGAAGGCCTTATTTCCTTTCCAACTCATTTCTTCTACATTCAGAAATTTCGTGCACGAGTGCAAGTGTCTATAAGGAATGTGCGATATTGAATTGCTCATAGGTTTTTTCCTCAATGTGCGGTGGTAAATTATGTGCGTGTTACTCTTCGTCGTGTCGGATCGAATGAATGTCACTCCGATGCATGAGAAAATTCGTGGTGTGGGTGTTAGACGATTTTCCTTCGTAGTTGGAGTGCAAAGTACTGGTTTTAGAATGATCCGTTTCGTATTGTCGCAGCATAGTTTGTGACCTTATTGCAGAACAGCAATAGATAGGTTTGGCAAAATGTTGACGATTAATTTTTCCAGTATAAGAAGGCCGTCGTATTCGGGATAAAGGATAAAGGATAAAGCTCTCGCCGTTGATCAATCCCTGAGGGATGCGCCATGCATTCGACTTTCAATTTTTAACTTTGTTTGAGGTGATTGAATGCATATCTAGCCTTTTAAAATCACTCGCGGTGGCCTTTCGCTGAATGAAGTCTACTTATCCTCCTATCCTCGCATACGCATACTCGCATATTAAAATAAGCGTCGGTGGTGCAACGGTTTAGCACATGTTCCCGTATTCGGTATAGAGATTCATATTTCTACAGAAAGAGCCTTCCATCGTAATTTTGCAGTTGGACTTGTGAGAAACGTATCGTCGGATTTTTCTACTAAATTCTTGCGCAATCGATTCTATCATTTTCGGCTATGCATATATATGTACTCCTGAGCAGCACTATCAGATTGATATAGTGTGTCTTCTTCTTTTCTCAATGTTTCCTTGCTTCAGATCTTAAGAGGCCTTCAGAACGTCTTCAGCTTCCTTTGCGCTGGCGCCCTGTTAGCACAGAGTTCAGATTTCTTCACGGATAAAGTTCTGTTTGTTGAATCTACCGCGAGATCCAATTGTTCATTGAAAAAAGCATTGAAATAGCGTAAAAATGGCATTTTCGAGCAATTAGTGGAGTTCATTGTACACTACTGCTGACACGTGAGCTTACAGGTCACATTACGTATCTTGCAAGAAAAGTTATAGAGAACAAAACGTCCTGTAGCTCATCTGACGTATTGAAGTGAGCTTTAGCCTTCGCGGTAACGCTTTGTCTCAAATAGTTGGGGCACTGCGGGGTCTCAACTGACTAAGACTTACTGTAATTCGTCCACTTCTCCTTACAAATCTGTACTTATTTAAAAAGTACTTGATTATTCTTATCCATGTTCTACCTGTTTGATTGTTTTTGAGACATCTAACGATTCGCGACTTTACACAGTCCTTTACAAAGATTTATATTTGTTAGTAGCATACGTTTTATAACAATTTTTTCACAGCATATGCACAAACACTTCCACAAAAAAATTTACTGTGACAACTGTTCGTAGATCATAAAGTACTACACAGTCTGCAGCGTCGTGCTTGACAGACCAGTAATTATATACCCATTGATGTAGAGTGATGTGCAAACTTTCGCGTCAGGCGGGACTTGAACCGCACCTCACTCTTACCGGAGTGCGTGCTCTATCCGTTACGCTACTGACGCTCATTTTGCACATTGCTCTTTCTACGTTTAACAGCGCCTAACGCGAAAGTTTTGCACGCACTCTACATCAGTGGGTATATATTTGTAACGTCATATCACCGCTAGAAGCGGTTAAATAGAAAGAATGTAGTTTGTATCTTCCATACCCAATATCTGTCAGCGTGACTGGGTTCAATGTCGAGATCGACTACCGGGCCAGGCCGATGACGGCTGGCGGCTCACAGATAGATGCGCCATAGCGTAGAAAGAGCGATGTGCAAAATGGGCATCAGTGGTGTAACGGATAGAGCCACGCATTCCCGCAAAGAGTGAGGTGCGAGTTCTAGTCCAGCGTGACGCGAAAGTTTTGCACATCACTCTACATCAATGGGTATATATTTGTCACCATTCATACCACCGCTAGAAGCGGTTAAATGAAAAGAATCTTGTTAGGCCAGTAATAGTTTTACTTAATTCAGAAGCAGTGGGCGTTGTTCCTGCCACCGATAGTCCTCAGTGAACTCTCTTTCAGTGTTATCCGACCCTCAACTGACTATAAAATTTTTGTTTAGTGGCGATTGAAGTCTGAATTTGATTACGAAATTATAACTTAACGCACTCCCGCCAGCCGGTCGACCGCGTCGCGGGCTCGGCAATAAAATCAACGCGATACGGAGGGTTTTAAGGCATGTGCTTTGAGAAATTCCATAATCGTGTAGCCCATAGCAATGTGATGCGCAACTAATCAGGTCATACTATCAAAAAATTAAACCGGGTACATAGTTATCATTAGGAGAGATACTCGAGTAGGTTTTCCAGAGTCAAAGTGATCTCGGAAATCTATAATTAAGAAGTGTTTAGTATTTTGATGGACTGCGTTCGAATACTTGGATCTTCTCTTGTGCTGCTTTTCCTTCACATTTCACTTTCCTTACCGTATTCGTTCTTGAAGCCTATTCTTTTGTGGATAATTGTTGCAAATGATAGAAGAAAGAAAATGACGTCAATACAAGAAGTTATTCCATTGTTCGAGGTGAAACCCCCCCTCCACTCCCCTCAAAAACAGTAAATATACAATATAATATGTTGTAGCGATGACTGAATAATTTAATAAACATTTTTATACCTTTCGTAAGGTCTGTTATGGCACTCTTAACCCCATGAGTAGCACGGTGCCTTTCCTTTGAGCCAATCCCGTTGTAAGTGGGTAAAATCCCTTTACATATGAAGGAATCGACGACGAAAGATGTTTACACTGCGCGCCCAAGGTGAAAAAAGCATTCACACTGCTAAGACAACAGATCACTACATTTCCAGTGATAAGATCACCCGACATTCTAGTGATCAACACATGACTGAGTAGTTGTCGGGGGGGGGGGGGGGTGGGTAAACTCTGTTGACAGTGGAAAACATAGGGTAAATTTGCATGTGCATGCTTGCTAGTCATAGAACAATTTGCCAGCAAGAAACGTGATTTTGAATCATATTTGAATGATTCAGAGATTCTCTAACGTCAAGAATATTGGAATACCTTCAATGGAGACACCGTGTTGTTCTGGAATAGCGAGAGCGAGAAATTGGAAAGGTGAAAAGTATCTGCCACTTTTTAGGGTCTAACATTGTGTTCTCATCTCAGGTACCAAAAACAGTACTGGCAAACCGGTAATTGACCACGCCAACAGGGTCTTGGCACATCATCAAAACCGTCTAAAAATCTGCTTGGTATGTGAATTTTGTGTTTCTTTCCTATCGATCTATCCACTATCTATCTATCCGTTTATTCATTAAGTGACCTGTCTTTATATACTGTGCGGCTCCTTGCAATTCCTTCCTTCATTCGATTTCATTGTTTTGCGTTCGTCCGTCTACAAGCTATGAGGATTTCCTTCTGAGTTCAGTTGCTTGTTGATGAATCCATCTTCATAATTGTGTCATGCTGGTCGCTGATCAAAACTATTGAAACCATGATATCTTGGGATATTTCAACCAGAGTGTTCTGAGCCTTTCAAGACTGACATTCAGGGGGCTTTAGGTATCTAAACTGGTGGATGGAAAGATGATTAGTCTGGGGATCAGGTCAGCGAATATGCATGCTCCTCAGAATCCCTAACCGCTGTGTTTTCCTGCTCTCTGATATTGCCTTTGAAGATCTAACTGAGGCATTTTTCAAGTTTTTCAGAAAAAATGTATCAAACGATAAGATTACTGCATAAAGTAGTGTCGCGTCTGTTTACCTGAACGTTTTTTATCTTCTAAATTTTGCTAAAACATATAGTTCAAAGAAGAATTCACTCTCGTTTGATTATACTATTTCTTTGAGTCATACTCAATTCTGCATGGAATTTCCAAAAAGTTTTTGACTGCTCATTCATCTCATAAATATAACCTTTCCACATTATTCCTTTCACCAACTAAACTCTGATTCTATCATTCCAATTTTTCTCAAAACTGCTTGGCTTTCTGCCTGTTTTTGTCGATTTAAAATATACATCTAGAATCTGATTTGGTAACTTCGAGGGATTCACGCATAGTGGAGAAATGGCTTATGTCCTAACAATTTTTGGGCGTTGGTTCGCGGCATGCAGTATGCCGTTGAGTCTTTGAAAAGCGTACTTGCTGCCGTCTTCCGTCGTAACATTCAAAATGGGAGCCGAAGAAGCCGTACAATGTGCCACATTGGAACAGAAAAACTCAAGCAGAAACTTGGGGATCGGTACGTTCCTAGACATTTCTTGAAGTCATTGTTTCATCTTACCTTCAAATGGTCCTCGCCTTTTTCCACAAATGCTTGACGCATACGTATCTACCACGATAACTTGACATTCTCGTTGTGTTTTGATTTAGGTTGAATGGGCACATGGAGTCGAACAAGAGGATCTGACGTCACGTGTCGCTGCTGCCAGCTTTATTTGTGTATTTTACAAGTAATACTGTTACAAAAACTACGTTATAGCTAACTGCCAGATGTCTAATCAACAACACAGATGACAGTTATAAATACATTTATGATTTGTCTTATATAAAAAGAACGCCATTGTTCAGCCCTATAGGTGGGCACCATGCTTAAAACTTGATCAATCATCAGAAGTCCTTGAGTGCAAAATCTCGCCCATATTAATGACTCGCGATGGTCTATCAATATATCAAAGCAGTGGCTATGAGCCTAGCAACTCTGCTACTAATTTTCTTCGACTCCTGAGAGATGGAACGGCTTGATGTGGTATGAGCAACAAGATCGCACCAACGATCACATGTCACTGCGCCTACCACTCCCGTCTCTTGTGGCAGTTATTAGGTGATAGCACCTGTTTCGGCTTGACAACCTCATCAGTAGCACGGTGTCTTTCGTTCCAGCCAATCCTTGTAGGGGAATATACTCCCTTTATATAAGGAATCAACGACCATCACTTACATGCCCATGATACATGTGCGAAATTACCCGACATTGCGATGACTACAGTTGATTGCCATGACTAGGTAAGTTTGATGACACCTTGATTTTCAACTGTTTTTTCTCTCGGATGAACATGTCATCAGATTATATTGTTTTCAGCGAGGTTTCAAAAAACAGTCAGATATAGAGGTATTACTCGATTACAACCCATGAGCAATCGACTGTTAATCAATGCAATATCGGGCGATCTGTCACTGGACATGTAGTGATTTGTTATCTCTGCAGAGTGAAGTGATATTTTCGCTTTGCAGGCGTATATCACATAAATCACATGTTATCACCATAGCGTCTCCCACACCTGCTACAAAGTAGGTATCAATATGGGGAGTGAGATTCTAATGAAGTGGGCGAAACACGCCGAAGATACGTATGGTTCTGATGTATGAATCTCGAAAAAAGCTTAAAACGTTTCTTACATCCCATATTGAATGTTTATAACGATGGTTGGCGTTATTGCCTCTGGATAGTAAGCTTGAAATAAGTTCCTTTTCGCAACGAATTGTTTTTCTCACTGAGATAATTAGGTATTTTTAGCACACGTGGATATTCTTTTTATAGAGTAAGAAACTTTATGATAGTGATTTTTTTCTTGCTTTGGCGATGAATTGCCCTCAACATATTAACTTTACCAGTAACTACAAATATACCTTTCCTTCGAGTGTTTTATCAAGACCACGCTCAAATTTCAATAGATCCTTTCATTATTATTTGAGCAACATGTCATGTGGTCTGGTAAAGGCTCTTGTACAGCCCGAGACACGTGTTTCGTCCTTACAGACTCATCAGCCGGGCAGAACCCGTCGTCTGTCGATCTTTTCATAGTCAGTTCTCTGGAGCGTCACACTCCTCATATATAGTTATCGACGACCTACGTTTTACACTCTATGCCAGGTGTCTATGTCATTCACCTAACACAGAGTGTTTTCGCACTCGATTGCTAGCTGG
>JAHQIW010006294.1:0-51536 GCA_019055375.1 Parelaphostrongylus tenuis
GAAAATCAGCATTCAGAGTCTTTCATTGGTTCGGAATACCTAAACATCGGCTATTAGTGCACGGTATCCTTGAAAACCGCTAACTTAAAGCGCGATACTATCATCGATTAAGATAGATTTGGATAATGCGCTGCTCATTTGTATGACATCACCACTGACAACAGACGATGAGGACGATCCGCTTAAGAGAGCAGTAGCAAAGCCCGTTAAAAACCTGCCACTTACAATTTTCTGACGCCCTTGTTGAACAGTCACAGCTTCCCGAAAGATTATGGAGAAAATTATTCACGATTGGAACTCGGCTCCTTACAATAGTCACGTCCCCTTACCTTATTTCATCTGTTAAGAATAGAACAATGCGTGGCCCAGATAGACTAAGGCCGGCACAGCTGAAGAACTTCCAGCTAAATTTCGTCAACACTTTAAGTCGGCTCTTCACTCGTTCCTAGTCAGAATGCAAGGTTCTCAGTCAATGGATAACCAGTAAGAAAGTGTTCATGTAAAAAAGAGACCTTCACGACATAGGCAGTCATCGCTTAATCTGCTTGCTCTTCGTCGTTCATAAACTCTTTACTCAAGTCATTCTGGAAAGATTCGATAGAACACTGAGCAAAGGACAACCATGCCAACAAGCATGGTTTTCAAAAGCGTTCAATACTATAGACCACATCCATGCGGTAACAAGACTCATCAAGGGTTCACAAAGATTCTCAAGACCGCTCTCCCTCACTTCGTCGATCTGAAGCTGAAGACCTTCGCTTCAGTTGAAACCAAAGTGGTCATAGATGCTGTGGACAGCTAGTGCCTCTGTACTCAGTACATATGGAATCTTTGTGAATTGCATTGGAATATCACAGCCAGAATATCACCATTTTATAAGATATTGCTATTGCCGCAAGGAGAGGGCTTCAACAGAGCGATACCGCCTCGCTAAAATTATTCACTTTTACCTTGAAATGTCAAGAGAACATTAGATTGTACCACATCGCCATAACTATTCACTATCACCTTGGTAAATGTCAAGAGAACATTAGATTGCAGCGATAGAGGAGTGAATCGAAGGTCGACATTTACATCATTTTCTCATGTACGATGACTTCGTTCCTATAACAGCGAGCATCACATGGGCGCAACAAATTTTGAACGATTTCGACATCGCCGCACGCTCCATTCACTCTCAACCGGAAAGCAGCATCGAATGCTCCATTTACGTTTATTTAGGTCAAAATCTCAATACGATGGACGACCTAGCTCTAGAGATGAGCACGAGCAAGCGAGCGTCTTGAGGAGAGTTTAAGATAATCAAGGATGTAGTGAAGAGAACAACGAATACCCGATTCATTGGCCGTCTTTGCGGCTTGTCAGTTATCGCGATTCTATCATAGAAGACAAAGCTCTCAAGCATAGATAACCATCATTCTTGCTTCAACGTATGTATGAAAAACCTGCCCGCTACGTAGGCAGGATAAAAGATAATTTGGCCTCAACGAATGTGCATTGGAAAGCCGATGCTAGGACAATCATGCATCTAGCAAATAAGAGGAAAGACTCGAAGCTCTGACCTATCTCAGCGATCGAGAGTCATAGATGTCGTTTTATACGTAAGCCACCGAAAATAAAGAAGGCCAGACGCGTTATGGGCTCAGTGAAAGATGAAGTACTGAGTCCATTATCGAATGGATTTGCCGGAATATAGCCCCCCAGGAAGACCACCGACCCGATGGACGGATTTCTTGACGAAAATAATAGAAGAAGGATTTGGTAATCAGTGATATCTTAAAACAGAAAGATTCGCTGGGCGACCACTGTGTGTGTTGGCGAAAATGAAGTTATTACTGCTGCCCGCTCAAATCATTCAACGATCAGTGGAACCACAGGTGACAAAGGTGATTGATCTCATATATCTTACTGTCAACAATGTTGTATCAACTCATCAAGGCGTAAGTCACCACATACATTGTCAAAAACAGATATTCGTCCATTGATCTCTAGCGATACTTAGTGAAGTCGAGTGCATTGCACATTAGTCAAAATTGATGCACGCCAGACATTACCACTTGTCTTATAATGACCAAAGGAAGTGGACAGCATGATGACCATTCTCGAAAGTTATCACTCACTGGAAAGACGGAAACACCCATCGGTTGTTTTCAAATGGGAATCGGTTAGATTGTGACGGCAGAAAGATCACTCTACTGAAGCCATTAGTCATGTAAGAGTACTCATAAAAACAAAAGCTATGTCACTGTGCACATATATGAGGTCTTCTCATAAGTTTTGACACTAGAGCAATAGATACCAATTTTGTTAAACAGAAGCAATCAAAGCTGCTCAGTTCCAGTATCGTTAAACTGCGCATTTTTTGTGAACATTCTGATACAGAACCTGTCTATGTTTTCTCTATAATGGTGCAGTCGTGAGCACAAATTTGCTTGTTACTGATGCACGAATGGCCTGCAAAGGGAAATACTAGCGAGGCGGCGCTCAAGATTAACGCCCAAGGGACAGCTATAGAAATCGATGCGCGCAAAGTGAATTGCGCGATTTTCGTTCTTCGATTATGGTTTCTTTCTTCGTTAGTCAGAAATTTTCGGATCTCTTGTACTACATTGATAGAATAAGATATTCTCCACCCACTCATACGTTTTTGTTTTAGTTATAAGTGTCTTCTATGAAGAAAAGCGCTCGTTTACTAAGCAACGTACTGAATTTATTATTGAATCAATTATATTGCATTGTACAAATGGGATCACAATGAAAATCTTTAGTTGTGCTCTTCCCTAGTTTAATAGAATACTCAAGAGTCTTCACAGTAAACAGAAATTGAAGAACGCTGGCAATTTATCAAAAATTGTCATGCCTGCTGTATTCGATAAGTGTTTATCGAAAACTCTCATTATGACAAAGTTTATACCAATCATTTGTTTATTCTCGATAGTGTAGAGTGCAGTGCAAAAACTTTTGCGACAGCCGAGACTCGAGCCCAGATCTCATTTTTTTCCGCGAGCTTATGCTAACCGTTACACCACAGAAGGTCGTTTTATGCAGCACTCTTTCTACGCTACAACACGTTATCTGTCAACAGCCAACCGTCCACGGTTTGGCGGTGCCGTCGACGTTGAACCCACTTATGTTGACAGATATTCTTCTAGAGACCTTGTATATGTAGTCTTTCTGTAGCCACTCGACCACACACAAAGAGTAGTCTAGTTAGAAGAGTCTTGTCGGTCTGCACACCTCAATCATCCCTTAAAGAGCACCTCTTTGCTATCATCACCTTCTCAAAAGGTATTCATCTTTACAATATTTTTTGTCCTGATTTATATATAATACAGATGTATATTACCTGCATATAAACTTTGTTGCACGCAGCATGAACAACATTCCATCTATCTCTTAAGTGATGTATTTGAGGACTCTCTCGAAAAATATTTCAACAAGAGATAACAGGCCTGTTTTTCTGGGTTTCTAGTTCGTTCATGATGAGTCACACTGTCGGCAACGTGCAAATAAGCCAGCACTTTTTATTAGACTTTCTCATAAGTTTTGGCAATAAAGCAATAACCACCAAATTTATTATCCAGAACTAATTGAAATTCCATGATTTTAGTATCATTCAATTGCGCATTTTCTTAAGAACATTTTGGTATATAACTTGCCCATAATTGCTTCATGCTGGAGCTGTCCTGAGTACAATGTGCTTGTTATTCATGCGTATGTGGCACGTAGAGGAGAATACTAATGGAGCGGCATGCCAGATTAATGGAGCTTCCTATGAACGGCTCAAAAGCGATTCCTCCTCCAAACTGTTTTCTATAACTTGGAACTTCTCGAACCACTTCCCAGCCATGCTTTCTGCAAGCGTACCATCGCCCCAAACCTCTTTATCTTGAATGCCACCTCTCTTGTACTTCCCTTCAGATGCCATTCGTGCATGAGTAGCAAGCAAATTTGTTCCCACGACAGCGCCATCTTGGAGCAAATATAGGCAAGTTCTATACCAAAATGTTCACGAAAAAGTGCTTAGTTCAACGATGCTTAAATTACGTATTTTTTTTGCTTCTGTTTAACAAAATTGGTATCTATTGTTCTAGTATTGAAAATTATGAGAAGACCTCATGTATGTGCACCGTGACATAGCGCTTGTTTTTATGAGTACTTTTTCTTGACTAATGGCTGCAGTAGAGTGATCTTTCGGCCGTTACAATCTAACCGATTCCCATTTGAAAACGACCGGTGTGACTTTCGAGAATGGTATGGTCATCATGCTCTCCACTTCTTCTGGTCATTATAAGACAAGTGATAATGTGGTCATTATGCTCTCCACTTCTTCTGGTCATTATAAGACAAGTGATAATGTTTCTGGCTTGCATCAATTCTGACTAATGTGCAATGTACTCGACTTCACTAAATATCGTTAGAGGTCAATAAACGAATATCTGCTTTTCACAATAACGTGTGGTGGCTCACGCTTTGATGAGTTGATACAAGATTGCTGATAGCAAGATTCATGAGAGCAATCACCTTTGTCACCTGTAATTCCACTGATCGTTGAATGACTCGAGTGGGCAGCAGTAATAACTTCATTTTCACCAACACATACGGTGGTGGCCTAGCAAATCTTCCTGCTTTAAGATACCACTGATTATCTTATCCTTCTTCTACTGATTTCGTCAAGAAATCCGACTATCGAGTCGGTGGTCTTCCTGTGGGGCGCTTGATATTCCGGCAAATCCACTTGATAATGGGCCTAGTAGCTCACCTTTCGTTGAGCCCATAACGCGTCTGGCTCTCCTTATTTTCGATGGGCTTACGTATAGAACGGCATCTATGACTCCCTATCGCTGAGAATAGGTCAAAATTTCGATTTTCTCTTTTTGCTAAATTCGTGATTATCCTAGCATTGACTTTCCAACTGCACATTCGTTAAGGCCAAGTTATCTTTCATCCTGCTTACCTAGTGGACAGGTTTCTCATATATATGTTGAAGTAAGAGTGATAGTTATTTATGCTTGAGAGCTTTGTCTTCTAAATTAGAACAGGGATAACTGTTAAGCCGCAAAGACGGCCAATAAACTCAAACGCTCCTCAAGACGCTCGCTTGCTCGTGCTCATTTCTAGAGCTAGGTCGTCCATCGTATTGAGATTTCGACCTATATTAGCGTAAATGGAGCATTTGTTGATGTTTTTCTGTTGAGAGTGAATGGAGCGTTGGCGATGTCGTAAGCGCTCAACATTCATGACAGCCATGTTTGCTCGCTTTATAAGAACGATGTCATCGTACATGAGAAGATAATGTAAATTTCGGCCGTCGATTCAATCCTCTATCACTGCAATTTGATGTTCTCCTTACATTCACGAAGGTGATAGTGAATAATTATGGCGAGGTGATATCGCCCTGTTGAAGCCCTCTTCTTGCCTCAATAATGATATTATGTGTAATGGTAGTTTTCTGGTTGTGATATTTTTATGCAATTTACGAAGATCTAAGATTTCTAATAATTTGACCGCTTTTTCGAAGTATTATATTGTTTCATAGATACGTAAGATAATTGAGTGACGAGCAGAAACATGGCTTCAGGGGTGAATCGCACCTGCATTTCATCCTATCCGGGAACGCGTGCTCTACCACTACACCACCGAGGTACATTTGCGCCATCACTCATCCTTCAAGTTTGGTAGGATATGCGATTGGTGTCTGATAGCCAACATAGAGATGTTGATAAATGAGTAGTGGCTCAAATGTGCCTCGGCTGTGTAGTGGTGGAGCAAGCGTCCCCGGATAGGAAAAAGCGCGGGGTTGATTCCCGCTTGAGGCCATGTTTTTACTCATCACTCAATTTTCTTAGGTATTCACGAAGATTCGCAATGTACTGGGTAGGGACGCCCTAGCTGTCCACAGCATGTATGACAGTTTTTGTTTCAACCGAATCAAACCGCTTCAGATCGACGAAAGTGAGAAAGGGCGGTTTGAGGTCATCGCTGGGTCCCGTTATCGCGTGAATGTGAATCATAATACTGAATCCTCTCATGAACCGTAGTTGTTCGCATAGTTGTCCTTCGTCCAGTGTTCCATCGAATCTGTCCTGGATGGCTTAGGTAAAAAAGTTTATGAACTGCGAACAGCAAGCAGATTGGGTGACAATTTCCTTTGTCGTAAAGGTCTCTTTTTTACATCAACACGATCTTATTGGTTATCCATTGACTAAGAACCTTCAATCCAGCAGGAAGTTCTTTAGGTTGCCGGTCCTAGTCTATCTGGACCACGTATTGTTCTTCTTGAAAGATGAAATAAGGTGAGAGGACGTGACTAATGTAAGGAGCCGATTTTCAGTCGTGAATAATTTTCTCCGTATTCTTTCGGGAAGTTGTGACTGTTCGACCAGGGCGTCAGAAAATTGTAACTGGAGAATTTTCAACGGGCTTTGCTACTGCCCTCCCAGAGTGCAGCAGCTTTGGTCATAACTGCTGTTCACCTCTCTTTAAGATTTTCTGAATCGTTTCTCTACAACGTTCTGCAAGTGCGATTGCGGGATTTCGCTTACCTGCGACGTGTGCAATTCCACGTTGACGTATCAGCCCAAGTGTTGTGAAAACAAACGCGTCTTGATAACTTTCAGACTCTCGGCTTTCATACATGAAGCAGTTGAATAAGGACCGTATTCCTCGTCTGCTGTCAATGACGTCAATGACGATGTCATCCCAATGAGCAGCGTATTATTTGAATTTATCCCAATCAGTGGTAGCTTCGGGTTTGAATTAGCAGTTTTTGAAGATACAGTGCGATGTTGGCCGACGTTTAGTAGGTGCTCTCGAAGGGAAGACTGAAGTGTGCAGGACTGATAAGACTATTCTAACTAGACTGCTGTTTGCGTATGGCCGAGTGGTAACACAAAGACTATATATAGAAGGATTTGTCAATAAAGAAGTGCTTGTCAAATTTATGCTGTTATAAATTATTTATGTGTATTCAGATTATTGAAGAAGGCAAAAGAGTTTGGAGTTGTTCATTCCTTGAGATGCCTGCTATGAAATCGACTTTATGGAAATCGTTAAAGATGATTAAGTGCATATGTGACTCACACGGTGTAATTCAGTGGCCCGGCGATGTATCAACTTGGTATTGTTCTTTTCCCAGGAAAATATGGTTCAAATTCGCCGACGGCGGAGGGGAAGTTGAAGTTGGAGAACCCATGGATCGAAAAGAACAAACTGTTACGTTTGTGTTTCGCGTATACTGCTACATAATAGTAGGCTTGTACTGTACTACATGCTGCCTTAATATTATCTGGTGTAAGTTGGCTTTCTCGTACTAGCCTTGTATGAGATCTCTTTCAGATATTCTACAGATTGAACATAAATAGTGCTGCAAAAAAACCGTAAGGCAAAATAGAGAGCAGGAAAGAATGGCCACTAGGCCTTGTTTCATCAGTCGACTTTGTCAAACATTCAGTGGTACAGAAGTTTGAAAGGAGGAAAGCATTAGCAAATTGCAAGATAGACAGCATTCCATTCAGCGTCACCCATGGTAAGTATTAATGTATCAAATATTCATGGTGACAAATAACGAGAAGAACACAAAATTGGATAGAAAGCTACCTGTGAGCTGACCAAAGCGAATATAATCATCTTTCAGATAAATTCCTTTGTATTATCTTTGAAAAAAGGAAGCACAGAATTTGAAATTTAATCATCCATTAAATTTTTGTGACTGTTGTTAGCCATTAGGATGATTGCATAGAGATTCACGAATTAGAGGCGACATTGAAATAACCTTTTTTGTTTTCCTCTTCTAACAAAAACCATGCTCTCGAGGAACCAGTCGAACAGTTTCTCCCATCATTTCCCTATTTTCGCTTGTAAGCCCATGTCGGTGGTCAGCAATGGTAAGCTGTTTACGTGTGACGTCTGCTCCCTAGTCGTCTACCGCTCGGAATGGGCAAACCGTTCATTTTGTGTTATATTAAAAAGTTACTGGTGTAACACTGACTATCTGAAAATCATTTGACAGTGAGATGCCTTCGAAAAAAAAACGATGTTTTTGGCCATAATGTTATGCGCTTTCACTAATCAATCGATTCTCCAGTGGTGTCGATGTGTCACATTTTTAATATTTTGTTAGAAGCATTCAAAAACATACCGACGCTTTAGAAGGATTCGATGCCATTGCTCTTTGTGGGACAGTGTAGTAGTTGAGGACGAGCACGAAAGAAGCAGAAATTGAGCCCAAAATCATGATTATCAGGCGATACTGGCGCATCTTCTAGAAACAGTGTAATGCTAAAAGTTGCATCTACTGAGATTTCGTTCAATAGGCACGCCCTCTACTTCTTATTTCAATTATTAGAACTGTGGAGTACACGACAACTGGAATAGTTAATAATACGAACAAATGAGACTAATATTTATTGTCGTTTAACAACGATATTAATATCGATGCAAGAAGACGGATTCGACAAGGCGATGCAATCTCGCCAAAATTATTCACTGGCACCATCGCAAGCGTCATGCGAGCATTAGAATGGGACGTTATGGGAGTGAAATTTGACAGTCGACGAATAAACCATCTTCGTTCCGTTGATGATCCGTTCTCATAACACAAAGCATGAGCCAAGTGGAACGAATGTTAACTATTTCGACTACGCCTGTGGAAAGATTGGTCGTCGAGTGTATCTAACAAAAACAATCTCTATGAGGAACGGATAGGTTTCGAAAATTCTACTCTCGCCAACGAAGCGAACATCTCCAAGTGCTCCAATTACGTCCATCAAGGTCGTGAAGCAACATGATAAACGCTCAGCTCCAGAGTTCAGTAAGAGGGAACGAGCTGCTTGGGGAGCGTCTAAGAGCATCGAGGACTTAGTAAAGAGAACGAAGAACATGCGACTTCGTGCCCACCTTTTCGACTGATTGTTATCCCTGCCTCAACGTAAGCAGTAGAAACCTGGTCGTTGCGTAGGTGAGATAAAAAATTACTTTGCGTTATTGAACGCGTAGTTGAGAGGTCTGTACAACGACTATCCCGTTTCTTCAAATGAGGAAGGACCGCAGTTCTGACCTACTTCATCGGTCGAAAGTCAAGGATGCTGACCGTTTTACACCCCACATTATCAAAAAAGGTGGGCCGGACACGGTGGGTGGGCCAACGACAACCGATGGACGACAGCCGATACTTGCGAAATCTCTCGGCATGTCAAGGGCTCCGCAGATGAAGCACAACCGGTTCGTCCGATTTCTACATAAAAGGCATAGAAGATAGATATGAGTCTCAGTGATTCTCTAGAGCAAGGAGGACATAGTGGGATATCTTGCACGCGACAGGGAAAAATGAAAGTGTTGCTGATGCCTGCTTGAGTCACTCGACGATCAAGGGGCGAGAGATGATGCAGGTAACACGGACAAATAATTTTAACGAAGAAGTAAGTCTTCGTTCCACAATGAATCATCTTCACCACGGCAATTGCCTACGCATGCTTTTACCGTGTAAAACGATCTCGTTCTCGATCCGGCTAATGGACTCAATGCCAGTTTGCTGATCAACTAACTCACCGTTATTAAAACTTGTCATTCAGTCACCAAAAAATCTTTTTTATAGAAAAGAAAAGAGAAACATGTCGATTATTTAGAAATGCAAATGTTTTCCTGCTGTGATTTTTTGGCTGTGATTAGAAATGTTGATAGATGAACATGGATTGAAATAATCTAAAATTTGGTTTACTGACGGAATCGGTTGCGAGACAATTTCCTGAACCTTGCGCCATTCACCACTAAATGCATACATTGACGACTTTTTGTTCTGACAGGTTCTTCAAGATATAAATGGATACATGGAACACGGCTACAAAAAAATTACGTACTTATATCTATACTTCGACAGTCCACATTCAGGAGCTTAGCGGACTCCAACACATAACCATTGGTTTTAGAAAAATTACATTCATCCAAGACAGATTATCCATAATACGCTTTGTATCGACAAGCTCTAGTGTCGCAAAAAGCCACTGTTTACCCTAATTTTAGATTTGCTTTATCCTCAAAATATTATAGCCATTGTAGAGACGCTACAGTGATATGTAACCCTTACCCTATAAGCTTTTTCAGTGAGGGCTTATGATATTGACAACACGCTCTCATTAATGCCTCATGTATCGTTCAATTGTTTTGCATAGAGAATTTTCACAAACTGAAAAATCAAGATTTTTGCTTTCGAGAATCATTTCCTTCCAGGCTACTAATGAGCTAATTAAAATTTACGGTCTTCATTCGAATATAGCGACGTCTGCCTTGTGATCAAATCGTTCACATCTATGGAAGAATAAATGCCTTCTGTTTGTTGCTGAGGGACCTACATTCGTTATTCCAAAGACGCGATTTGTTGCAAGATGTGAACGTTGGTGATTAGCGACATGAAACATTGCTGAGTTCAGTTGACTGTCTGGAAAACACCGAAATTGGTTGATGGTATATGAGTTTTTGTCCTCATATCAGTTCACAGGTCAGAGTGCATGGAGAGATTCTTCATCTGCATACTGGAAAAACTGCAGTTTATCAGCCTATGTAAACTAGTTTGAAATACTGAGGAACTAAATAAATTTAGCCATTATATGAGCTTGGCTGAGTACGTGGTTCTCTCGGAATCTTATGTGACCTTTCTAACGGCAGTTGGATTGTCAATACAGCAATATTAGGGCTGATTACTGACAAAATTTTTGCACATAGTAATAGAACTGTAACAAAAATTATGTAAAATAGAAATCGAAATGTTCAATCCAGTCCATCAGTCTTACTCCTGAAATAACAGACTGATCTATTCCTTTGTTATTAAGCTAAGATCAGAAACTACTTGAGCACGAAGTGGAAACACAGGGTGGAACTCGTCGTGGAAGCGTTGAATCGGAGGTTGCTCGTTGCAGAGACTAAACTCGAAAGAGTAGCCAGCAAAGAACGTGATTATCGTTTGACGTCTTCTTGGTCGAGAATGTGCACCACGTCACTCTTCGAAAACGGTTGAGGTAGTAGAAAGAAATGATCCAAAACTGAATCAAATTGATAGTAACTGTTATCTCACAATCTTCCATGTCATCAATAATTTCTTTCTGTCAAAAGAGAACGTCTAATGAGCGTCGCATGATCATTTATGGTCTCATAACAGAAGGTTTAGCTGATAACAAAACATGAACTAATGATTGAGAGTTCGATTTCATGAAATTTGCTTTTTGGCAAAATGCTAATTTTGTGATTTCTACAACGGAAAAAAATGCGCTACGATTACGAAAATTTGGAACAATCCGCTGTAATGATATGGTAACGAATATGCTGATTAAGTACAATGTGAACGTTTTGTTTATAATGGGACGTTTATCCTAAACAAAGAGTTGTCAGTTGAAATGGTGTGCAGAAGATAAACTGACAACATTCGGCACAGTCTGTCGCTGAATGGTGAGGCAGTGGCGAACACTAATTATCGCTTTTGTGAGGTGTTAACCAGAACAGACAATGTCGGTGTGGCGTAATGCCTGAAATTTAGGCAGGTAAATCCTCATAGAATCAATATGCCAGTACAACGCACGATTGCAAAACAGAGGATCTAGAGCGGATTAAAAAAATCGCTTCAGCACGCAACGCCGTCGCTGGATGTGACTGCGCCCTGGTTAGACGAATCTAATTCAGCTTTAGCTACACAGTCAAACTACTCGACCTCGACCAGAATTCAGTAGGGTGGCGGATTCGGTTGATTCCGAATAATCTGCAGTAAAGGGATAGGGAACATGGCAGAACTGTTGCAGAAGCACTGCTTCATTGCTTCGACAATATTCGGTATTATTATCTAGTATAAAGTACAGCATTCTACCATATAAACACATTGTTTCAGCATTTCGATGGGTTTTGCATCTCATGAAAAGCTTTATTCTGTCTTCTTCATACCTGCCCATTTCCTGCATTATCTATAATTCATTCCCAGGCATTGAAGCTAAGAATTATTCAACCAGCGGTCAAATTATAAGCTTCACATATCTCACATAATGGAAGAATTTCGCTATTGCAATCTATTGAATTTCTACTTTGCTGGTTATCAGAAGTAATAATTAGTTTTAAAGATTTCCACATTGAATTTCGAATTGTAGATGTTCTAACAAATTAGGAATTTCAAGCCAACAGCGAAATTGGGCTGCTGAGCCTTATTGCTGCAAAGGTTAGAGTGTTAAATATTGAAAAATGCTGAAGTCGTGAAATCGATCCTCATACGGAGCATTCTTTTTGCATTTATTTTGGTAATCATTCACCTGCCAACTGTCCGTGATCATTAAAGCAATAAACATCGCAGGTTATTACAATGGGACGAATTCCTTCTACTCGAACTTTTTTTTCTTCTATAAAAGGGGAGCTGCAGATTCAAGCAAGTGGAAAATTTCAGTTAACTCTTTCACGCTGGCATGCAATGAAAGGCAGCGCACCGCGCGACGTCAAACCTCACTCAGGTGCTATAATGGCGGCATCGCGTCTCTATGCAATTTTGGATTGGTGCACGTCGCAATAGAATTAAGATAACTCATTTATCATACCACCTATTTCGTTAATTTTCTTAAGATCATGCTCAAAGTTCAGTATGTTTCACAATTTTTATCTGAGCCAACTTGTCATGTGGTGTGTTAATGGGCTCTTGCGTAGTCCGATACACGTATTTCGACCTTGACAAAATCTTCAGTCGGGCAAACCCTTCGTCTTTCAGCCAATCCTCTCGGGATGCTCCAGTCCCCAAACTAAGAGTAGGATTAACACTACACTACCGTCAGTGAAAATAACCAGATCGGTAGTGTTGCACACGTGTATCGGGCTGTACAAGAGCTCATTAACAGACCACGTGATAAGTTGGCTCAAATAGCAATTATGAGAACTAATTTAGCAAACTAAGGTTTGAAGAGACACTTTTTAACAATTTGTTCAATCCGTCATCACAGTGTTTTTTTCAAGATCCCATTAGTTCTAGCATTCATTTGGTTTTTCGTCTTCTTCTTGTATGGCGTAGTATATAGGTCGAGCGAAAAGTGGGGAGTGGAGCTCGGCTAGACGTGCGCCTTGACCGACATCACAACCACTCGGCTACGGACCCCGAGGCGACATTACCATCATGAAATAATGAATTATCATTAAAATGGCTTCTATGAGAATAATTTAGGCACCAACACCGCTCATATGTCGAAAAATTTACGTCTAACGAGAAAACTACATCCTTCCGAAACCGAACATATTTCCAACTGTTGCCCGACATTTGTTCAATTTTTTAGTCTATGTTTTTACACTCATGCAATAATTTGAGAAATGCCGATTCTGAAATAAGTTTGATTTGTTTAAACGATTTTCATACTACGTTTTTCTTATGGAAAAAGATAACGTTTCGCATTTGGATTGCGCTATTTCAATTTCATAGTGGAGTTTTCAGTATTATATCAAGAAATTTTTTATTTTTATTGAAGTTTATCACTACGGAAAGGTAGATTAATTTTGGAGGAGCTCCTTGACACATGCTTTTTGGTGTAAAAACTTACACATGTGTCAGAATTAGAGCGAACATGTATGATTAGTGTGCGTATCTAGTGGCAGAAGTCGCCATACTTTAGTACAAAATAAATGCGTAAGAGAAGTACGCATAGGTACACGAACATCGGAAATCTCCTTTATAACTGGCAAAAGGTCCTAGCTTGAGTGACACATTGATTATTCAAAACTTGTTGGAAATTGTCAATGAAGTCCCTTCGCATACGGTGAGCATCATCGTTCTTTATAGACAGTTCATTATTTTTAATTTAAAAGCACTATGACAACTTCTGGTTTTTTTATCGAATTGGAGGATATTCAAGCGGAAGGTTTAAGTTGCAATATCCGATGTCATATGTGCAGAATACTAATGTACTGATTATTTACATCTTTGTAGCAAAGAGTAAAGCTGACAAGAAAAACTAGAGATAATTATAACGCAAATATGACTAAATGCAAAGATTAGCACCTAAATGTTTAATAACAGCTCGTGATTAATTTTGTTCTAAGCATTTGGCTTTCCCCTTGAAAAGTTGGGGTTCTGAAGAAGCATGGGCATTGTTTACAGATTAGAGCGATGAATAGTGTTCACAGTTGAGTATAAGTAGATTTGAAGGGTTGCCAATAAGACAATAGAACAAAGCCTTTTCTACATCTCTATAAAAGTTTTAACTGTTGAAGTACGCTAATAACAAAAATTACTCCAAATTATCCATGGAACGGCATCGTACTACAATGTGTAATATCAGTTTTGATGAACAAGCCATTCTTTTGTAATTGTAATGCATATTTCAACCCAAAATAACCAAAATAAAGCTTCTTTTTCAAATTTCATTCTCTGTTAGTGACAGAAATCCTTTTAGTGATGAGAAAGGTCTGAATTCATTACGAAACCACAACAATGTGAAGATAACTCGCCAATCACAACGTCGATCGCACCTACTGTGGCGCGAGCAAAGGCGTGACGCCGCCTTCTTTCAACGACCAACAAGAAAGAGTTGAAACAGCGACAACGGGGAAGTTGGCTAGAACGTATCACCTGTATCACCTGTCGTCCCGTTTATCACTGAGTGACTCGAGCAGGCATCATCAGTACTTCCAATTTCCCCGTCACATGCAAGAGTAACCCATTAGGTCCCTCTTGCTGTAAAGCTTCACTGGGCCTTATATCTTTCCTATAGGCTTTTCGTGAAGGAATCGGACCGCCGGGGGGTCTCCTTGTAGAGCGCTTGATATCTCGAGGAATCCAGTAGGTAACAACTCTCGTCGATCAATCACGTGTCTGGTCCATATTTTCGATATCCTGGCTTGTAGAGCGGTGTCTTTGATCTTTGATTAACGTAGGTCGGAACTTCGATTCCTTTATCTTATTTGCGAGATAAGCGATGCGAGATAGCATCAACCTTTGAATTGAACCTTCAAAACGCCAAGTGATCGTTCATCCTGCTAACTTAGCGACCAAGTTCCTACTGCATACGTTCGAGCAGGAATAATTGTCGAGTCGAAAAGGTGGGCACGGATTGGAATGTTTTTCGTTTTCTTCACTACGTCCTCGATGCTCTTAAACATTCCCCAGCACCTCGCTTGCTGTTGTTCAACTCTGGAGCTACGCCGTTAATCATGTTGATTTCACAACCTAGGCAGATATAGCTGGAGAATTCGGAGATGTCTATTCCCTTGAGCGTAATTGAGGATTCAAATCTACTGCTCCTCATAAATATCGTTTTCGTTATATTAAGTTGAAGACTAATCCTTCCATAGGCATTGCCAAGATCGATCAACATTGGTTCTGCTTGGCTGATGCTTGGTGTTATGGAGAAGATATCATCAGTGAAGCAAAATGGTTTTTGTGTCGACCGTCGATATTCAACCTCATATCGTCCCATTCTAATGTTCGCGTGATGTTTTGGAGGGTGGCGGTGAATGATGTTCGCAAGATTGTTTCGCCTTGTCGAAGTTCTCTTCTTGCTTCCTCATTAATATCGTTGAAGAGTGGCGATATCTTGGTTGTAAAATCTTTGTAGAACTCAAAGAGGATTGTTAAGTACCGAGTTGGAAAGTTCTAGATGTCCAGAGCTCTGTAAGCTCTTCTGTTTCCGCTGATTCAATGGTTTTCTTCAAATGAAAGTGAGACAGAGCAGTACTTTGTACTCTCGTGGAACATTTTGGTGATCGTGTGGATGTGGCCTGTGGTACTAAATCCTTTCGAAAGCCCTACTTGTTCACATGGCTGTTCTTCGTTCAGTGCTCTGTCGATTATGTTGAAGGTGACTCGAGTGAAGAATGATACACGGACAGCAAAGAGACTGGGTGAACTACCTATGTTGTGAAGGTCTCTTTTTTGAACAACAAGACGGTCTTGCTGGTTTTTCACTAACCGAGAACCTTGCACTTTGACAGGTAACGAGTGAAAAGCCGAGCCAAGGTGTTGATGAGAAATGGCGGTATGTTCTGCAGGTGTTCTGGTCTTGTCTATGTGGACCAGGTGTTGTTCTATTCTTCACCGGCGATGTAGAGTGTCGAATTTTGAAAAGGAGAGCTTCATCTTGATAGGGCGAGCCAGTGCAACAACAAATTCATCCTCTTTCAATTCATGTCACGTGAATGGACATGACTTATAGAGATCCAAGTAGCAATTGTGGATGATTTTCTTCATTGCCCTTCTGAAGGCCATAAGTGCTCGGTCAAGACCTAGGAGTGCAATCATCTTAGGTTTTAAATAGAGGAGCATTGGAGAGCTTTGCGGATGCTCTACCTAGCTTCTCCAGCTTCTGCCAATTGCTGCATGTCTCTCTTTGGGACTTAAGGTCTCGGTTGCCTGTAGCTCGTGAGATTCCAAGTTGACGTATCAGCTTGACTGTTTGCAAAGACAAACGCCTCTTCGTGGCTTTAAGACTCTCAGCTTTCATAGCGCTAACTTGAAGGTGCTGAATGAGTAGTCGTATTCATGGTCAATGTTGTCAACAACGGTATCTTCCTAAAAGCCGACTAGCTATCTAAATACGTGCCAGTTTATTAACAGTTCTGGAACCTCGTTGTGTTTATTCAGCGGCTTTCCCTCCTGCGAAAAATGGAACGTTTCGTGAAAAAGGCGGTGGTCTGATCCCGTGTAGAACTTAGGAGCAGAATCGACATCGGTCAAGCAAGACCTCTGATTCACTAAGATGGTCTAATCGTTATGGTATTCTCTATTGGGAGACTCCCGGATCTATCGCTGAGAATGACGCTTTCGGAATTGTGAGTTACCATGGATGGTTTGGGTCGTCATGATAAATTCAGATAGCCTCTCGCCCTGTTCACTCCATTCTAGTCCGTTAGTCCCAATGTGACGTTCTTCAGACGTTCTCCTGGGTCCAATTTTCGCATTAAAAACTCTAACAATGACATTGAAAAAGGTATGATCTTCTCTGAAAAACTTTTTGAAGTCCATATAGAACGCTTCGGTTCGGTCTTCGTCATAGCTTGATGTTGGTGCGTAAGCAACAAAGATGTTCAAAGCCGGCGTTGATTCAGTCTTTCAACCGCAATCGTCAGATACGGGTTGTCAGTTGTTCAAATATACATCTAAGTTTTCGAACTTGATCCAGTAAACAAATTTTTTTCAGCAAAAACCAACTTTTCTTTTACATATTTTGTGCAGAACGCATCTTTTGGTTTATTTTTGCACATACTTGTCCAACAATGAAGCCGTCACAGGAAGTCAATTGCAACTTACTGCTTTACGAGTTTACCGAGACGATAATGATTTGCACCAAAAGCAATGTTGATCATTTTCTGGGATTGAAATGGGCCGATTCACTGAGACTTGTTGCAAGCCAATCAGACCATCAACGCTGAGCGATATTGTCAGCAACTGGACCGCTGCAATAAAGCAATTCCATGTCACCACCGTCGAAAAATCATTTTGCTTCAAGACAATACAGAGCCACACGTTACCAAGAAAAACGAGGACGAAATTAACCGCGATTTGGGCTGGGAGCACTTGGATCATCCGTCGTATTTGCCAGATCTGTCTCCGACCGATTTCAAACTTTTCAGGTTATTGGAGCAAAGATAGCACAAGAAGGAGCTTTTTGAGACATCAATCATTTGTGTCGAAAATTGACTGGCTGGTTTGCATCGAAGAATAATGAGTTTTATGAGCGGAATTGATTTGTTGCCGAAGCATTTTCAGAATTGCAGCCAGACAAACGGAAAATACTTCAATCAATGTTGTTCGATACTTTCGGATACTTGAAAGAATAAATTTTTGGTTTTTTGTATCAACCTCGGAAACTTAATTGGAGAGCTTAAACTAACAAAGGTGGATATCATTTTGGGCCAGACACATGATGTGTTTGAATGACAACTGATGGACAAACGTAGTTTAGCAGCAGGAGTTTTTTACAAGTGTACTGAGATAATACTCAGCAAGTCTAGGGGAGGCGGAATCTATAGACTTACTCCTGTGCTTGTCGACAAATGGAAACTGTATTGGAGCTCACTTAAGCTGGCGCATCGGTGAGCAAGAGGACAGGTGACAAAAGTCCATTTATTTGCAAATGGCATTATTTTCCCTTTCGTTGTTTGATGATTGTTATATGTTGCTTTTGTCAGTATCTGTTTATTTGTGATATAGATGTTCTGTTTAATCGGTACTGAATCAAAAACTAACAGCTTGCATGTGTTATGGAGGCGTTTTTGGACGACTGGCATCAAATAATCGTTTGTTTTCTCAATGAGCTTGTTTTTAGGAAGAGATGCATCTGTTTTATAAGAAAAACATTAAGACAATGATTCTGCAAACGCACGAAAACAACCATAGTCATGGGGTAGTTGCACGATTTGAGCTGTTGAGCTGTTGCAATAATACTCTCAAGAATGAAGATTAGGTTAATACAGAAGGAAATTTCTTATATTCTTCTTTAAGCCAAACACGAGGTGTTTCAACAAACTTTATTTGACAGCTGACGTTTCGGCAGTTCGCCTTCTTCAGAGCCTGGAAAGGTCAAATTGTCCGCAATCCAATAAGCCAAACACCTCCAATACTCCCTAAGAAAAAATCACCAGACCTAGATTTTAATCGCATCAATCACAAAATCAACTCTCAACATACTCACCGCTTTTTATATATGTTCCAGCTAATGATTCAAGTGGAGACTACCGGAAGGAGATTACATAGGCTCATAATGCACCTTACCCATCAAAATAACAGTCTTATATACTGACTAAAATCACGTGTGATAACGAGGCATTCCTCCATGCGGTTCATAGTTGGATTGGTGGTATTAATCTGCTTCAAGAAGTTATCGCGCTGATGTTTTTTGGTTCTGCGCAAGGATGGTGACTTCAATCTCAGAATCAGCTCCGTCGTGTTTCTGTTCTCTATGCGTCCCTAGCAGGGTGTTCCGTCTATTAAGGCGCTTGTCAGCTAGGTGGTCTTCTATGCGGGCATAGAGCGGCCTACCCGTTTCGCCAATATATTTATCGCTACACGCTTTGCAAGAGATTGGGTAGACTGCACCTACGCTCGTGCAATCACCGTCTCTGCCGTTAGGACATATTTTACAATCTTTCATTATACAGAGACGGTCATATAAGCGGTTGCGAACTAGTTGGCGTTTTAGAGTATTCGGTGGTATTTCAATAAGAGCCACCGATTGCTCTAAGACCCGCTCTTTTCAAACAGCGTTTTATAGCTGTATTAATCTCATTTGAAAAGAACGGGAAGATGAACGAGATTTTCTTTTCATTCGAGTTTCCGTTCGGAAGCGTACTATTTCCTCTAAACCTAAGCCGAGGGGCTACAAATTCATATCCATTAGAAGTGGCTATTTCACGAGCCAATTTCACGGATTCTACTCTCTTCTCCTCCCCAGTACATACGTTGGCTGCTCTTCGAAACATGTTCTTTACTGGCGCTTTTTTCGCATGTGAGGGATGAGAAGAAAGACAGTGAACCAGGATATTTTTACTACTTGGCTTCCTGGTACTACTGTGATGTAGCCGCTCTCGCTTAAGCTTATTTGCACGTTCAAGAAAAGAAGCCAATGATCTTTTGGTATCTCACAGGTAAACTTTATATGCTCTGACTGTTCATTCAACAATCTAAAGCAATTATTTAGCTCCTCTTGAGTGGAGCAGATAACCAAATAGTCATCTATTTACCTGCACTAGAGAGGAGCAGAAAGTAGAATCCGTGAAATTGGCTCGGGAAGTAGCCACTTCTAATGGATATGGATTTGTAGCCCCTCGGCTTAGGTTTAGAGTAAATAGTACGCCTCCGAACAAAAACTCGAATGAAAGGAAAATCCCGTTCATCCTCCCGTTCTTTTCAAATGAGATTAGTACAGCTATAAAATGCTGTTTGAGAAGGGCGGATTTAGAGCAATCGGTGGCTCTTATTGAACTACCACCGAATACTCTAAAACGCCAACTAGTTCGCAACCGCTTATATGACCGTCTCTGTATAATGAAAGATTGTAAAATATGTCCTAACGGCAGAGACGGTGATTGCACGAGCGTAGGTACAGTCTACCTAATCTCTTGCAAAGCGTGTAGCGATAAATATATTGGCGAAACGGGTAGGCCGCTCTATGCCCGCATAGAGGAACACCTAGCTGATAAGACTCTTAAAGACGGAACACCCCGCTAGGGACGCATAGAGAACAGAAACACGACGAAGCTGATTTTGAGATTGAAGTCACCATCCTTGCGCGGAACCAAAAACATCAGCGCGCAAACTTCTTTGAGCACTTTGAAATAATACCACCAATTCAACTATGAACCGCAAGGAGGAATGCCTCGTTATCACACGTGGTTTTAGTCAGTATATAAGGCTGTTATTTCGATGGGTAAGGTGCATTATGAGCCTATGTAATCTCCTTCCGGTAGTGTCCACTTGAATCATTCGATGGAACACATATAAAAAGCTGTGAGTATGTTGAGAGTTGATTTTGCGCTTGATGCGATTGAAATCTAGGTCTGGTAATTTTTCCTAAGGGAGTATTGGAGGTGTTTGGCTTATTGGATTGCGGACAATTTGACCTTTCCAGGCTCTGAAGAAGGCGAACTGCCGAAACGTTAGCTGTCAAATAAAGTTTATTGTATCACCTCGTGTTTGGCTTAGGGAAGAATATAAGAAATTGTATTAGAGCATGCCGAGGTTAATAGACAGTCGGTCTTGGGAATTGACAGAAGGAAATTATGCACACTTGGTGTTCGGGATTATTCGGTTTCATTAAGACTAATGGGCTATGAGGGCATTCGTTTGACGGATTTCGCCTCGTTGCAATGGAGATTTTTCGGTTCAGGAGTCGGGTCGACACTAAGTGAGCCTTGAAATGTATAGCAGTTCTTTGTATACATTTCTATATATTGAGGGCTCAAGGTTAGTGGGATTACTTGTAAGCCAAAATTCATCAGCAGCCTGTCTCGTTATGCCGATTTCAGCACTGCTTCTGGTCAAATTCTTTGGATTTGTGCGATAGTTGGCTTGAAGCTTTCAAACACGTTTTCTGAAGACTCTCTCCTGCACTGCGACTAGAAAGAGCATACTGGGAATGGCTACTAATGGTTTATCGTCTTATCCTGACTGAGGGTTTTCTTGAAATCCTTGCCATAATGTGAAGCTAGGGTCCATTTTCTTGAAATCCTATTAAAAACTGGTCTAAAGGATAAGAGATAAAGCTCTCAACCTCAATCAATCATTGAGGGATGCACATGAATTTTACACCATCAAATTTCGTTAAAGGTGATTGAATGTAGATTTAATCTTTACGTTGACTCATGGTGGCCAGGTAACAAGTCAGTGCTGCAACCCTCTCATTTAACTTAAAGCCAATGGGGTGCGTGAATTGCAGTTACTAGAAAGCTACTTGCAATTCCAAAATTGGTGGGCCCGATACTCTCCTGGTTTGGTAAATCAGTAGTATGCTTGGCTAGAAAGATAACAGACCTGAATTAATACGTCGATAATCCACCTCCAATTACTGTGTATCACAATTATGCATACAGTCACCTGTGACGTACTTGATGAAAGTTAATGTGCGGCTCATTTCTAGGATTGATCAGTGCCGAAAGGTTCATCTTTTGATCGCAAGCTTTTTTCGCTGTTGTTCTCATGGCATCAAAGGCGTGTTCTCGTGCAGAGAGGTGTACTTCTGTCTTGTTTCATAGCTGTCACAAGGTGTACTTGTCAGTGATGGTTGCAAACACTAGCTAGTTTAGTTGCCTCGCCTGTAAAAAGTATGTCTTGGATGGATCTGATCAAATTGATAACTTAGTTTCCATCAGGAGTTAATAACGTGTAAGGTGCGCTTGTGGTTATGTCGTACTTCGATATAGAATAGTAGTAAGAAGAAATAGAACTTTAGAACTATGACGACGCGGTTTGAAAACACTTCTTTACCAAGTGTTGAAGAAGTAAACGATACCTACGTGACGATCCGGAGTTATTTCACAATCGTAGTGCTAGTACCGTTAAACCATAAAATTCTGTAGTAACTGAAAAAAAACCTTGTGAAGACGAATTAGCTCAAAAGCCTTTGTTTCGAAAAGTTAGAATACAATTGAGAACAAAAGTGTATCAAAATAATCGAAAGATGTTCATTGATTCATTATGTGAGAATATCAACTTTTATCTTAACAAATGACGAAAAGCTGAATTTTCTTATTCAACAAATGCTGACTGATTATTACAATCGCAACTTATGAATCTGTGTAGTCATGCGTATTTCGGATGTTCCACCCGACATATAGTAATTTCAATGAATTTGTCATTTCCTTGATTGGCCTGAAATTTTCTATACAATACAAAATCTTCCAATTTTATATTATAGTACGACGTAAGCTACAATACGAACAGTGGAACTCCAATTTTAATAAGCTACCTCGCCACGTTTTTACTCAATCCTGATCACTGGATTTTGAAAACACTAATTCGAAAAGCTTTTTGAAGAAACAGAACATGTTCGGTGCACATCGAAATGTGAACGCTCTGTTAGCTGGATTCATCGTGGTAGCAATACTACTTCTCCAATTAATAGAAAACTATCATCTTCAGTGAATATGTTATTTAATCATCTCACACGTCCTCTACCTATCGAAAATTCATCACTTTCTGTCAAAAACACCTTCATTGTCGTGTTCAACTCATGAACAAATCCTTACATTTCACAGCCTCCTCAAAGTTCAAAGTTAGTTGTAGTCGTGAGTGAGCTGTTGACTTCTGTACAATACTTCAGCTGGTGCGAACTGTTGAACTAAGTCCACTCCAGCCAATCCACCGACTTGGTTCGCATGGGGTCGACGTATATGCAGTAATCACGTGACTGATTATTGATCTCTTCATTATTATCTGAGCCAACATATCTTGTAGTCTGGTAATGGGCTCTTGTACAGCCCGATACACGTATTTTGACCCTGAAGTCTCGTCAGTCGGGCAGAAATCGTGTGTCCTTCAATCCTTTCAACCACTCCTCTCGCGAGTTCCTACTCTCCCTACAGAGTGGTATCAAAGACAAATGTTTTACAGTGTAAGTCAAGTGAAATTATCACCGAGCTTACAGTGTTTTACACCAGATTGCTCTTTGGCTGTATTTTTGTCATATTATACCTTTATTTCGAGTGTTTTACTAGGACCGCGCTCAAATATCGATCGATTTCTTTATTATTATTTGAGCCTGAATACTGATTTGTTGACTTCAAAGAAGGGCATGGTAAAGTCAGCTAGAGACTATGTTAAAGAAAAGTCTTTATAAGTGCATGTATCAATATGATATGTATCAATAATGAATGGCATGAATATAGATTACAAACGCTATTTACACATTCGTTAACCCCAAAGTAACGAAAACGAATATCGTTTCAAAAACCAAATACCGAACAAAACTATAGAGTTGTACTATCAAGCTTTCACATGCGCTCGCATTTCTCACCTTGATGAACATATCGGACTCGCAAAGTTAGCAATCGATGTGTTGGTTTCAAAAAAGATAGAAATTATATATAGGAAGGTAACACTATCTCAAAGCTGTTGTCAAATTACTGAAATCACACACAAATGTACTTCTTCCAATAGTAGTGACCATTTGTAACGATAAAAGAAAATTATCTGTCTCGTCTTTAACCATAGTTTTCCGATGCCGTCATAATCAAAATGAGAAAATATCATCGATAAATAAGAAGAAATGTGAACTGAATTTCGTACACTATCTAAGCCAAGAAGAACTCCAGGAGCGAGATTAGTTCTGGCTATAAAACTCTGTAAACTTCTGCCATTTCTTCCTTAGACCACTTTCCGTTTGGTTTTACGTTGAATTGGGAGCTCCTCCAGGAAAATTGATTAGTTGGATGGTCTAAATACCATTTTGGCCCATACTCCATCTGTAAACATGTGCTAGCTAATCATCTGTATAATTTATACGTATATGGGATGGTGCAGATTTTATTCTCTTCAATTCCCTTTAATTTTGCTGAGAATTATTGTATTGATTGAAGCATTGAAGATGTTAGTTGTGAAGTAATCACCACAAATATCATTCATATAAGTTTCTCTACCCTTTTCATCGCGAGGTCATGTTCATGTCTCCCCAGGTGGCATATTTGTGGTTTGAACATGAACACAAAAAAGGCTATGTGCTTTCCTATGACGCGGATCGATTCCAAGATAGAATCTTTTTTCTGCTGTGCCTATTTAGCAGCTACATTGATTGTATCTTACGAATCGAAATAGCCGCAATCGTGGTACAATTCAGTGAGTGATAAGCACACCGGGAGACGATCAGCAGTCGTTATCAATAAGCACGCTTTTCGTTTCATACTTTGAAAGAGACTAGCAAGTTATTTCTAAATATGCAGCCTTGACGCTCAGGACTTAGCAAGCTATACATAGGTATCATAAAGTAAAGGTATCAAAACTATTGAGTTTCACTCTTATTAGAAAGAGCTTCACTATATGATAGCGAAAAATTCGCTCTGAGATCAAACTACGCGCGAAACTCATTTATTAGACGGTGACGAATGAAAAACCGATCTTATTCGCTGAATAGGAACTTTTCATAGGTTGCTAGTAGTCATTAGAGAGCTCAAATTTTCAGATGGACTGGTACGTGGCCGGCTTTTGAAAAGACACTTTTGTAAAGCTGTAAAATCTATAGTAAATAATTTTTCACATCCGCCGCTCACTCTCATTTTTATTAAGCGTATAATTTTCTGAAAGCACTAAAAGCATATAATTGTTTAGAGAAACTTCCGTAGTATCTAAGTCATTGTTTTATCCGAAGTTTCTTTCAAAGAGGAGGAAAATTCTTAATCGAGAAACAATTTGCATCTCATATATGCAACGGCCAAGGGACCGATCTATTGGCCGTCCCCTCCCCCTGGTTCACCACCGCGACCCCATGGACTAGCCGATAATCAAGCTCGTCGAGAATGTGAAACTCGATTTTCCTCTTCATGCTAACGATATTTTCAGAAAATAAGTTTGGCTTTGGAATCGCTGAAACAATTTGCAAAACACCACAAGAAAGAGGTTGGTAATCTTCTTCAGAGTAAGGACTGACGTTTTGCCATCTTTACCTTTTGCAGAGCCGTACAACGGATTGTATGAGAAAGGTCGCCGGTGCGTCGTAGCACACCACGAATAATTTCTTGATTTGAGACTGGGCTTCCCTTTGATCTCTACATGATCTATCAGTAATCTGTTTTTTATCTAGCACATACCACGTATTTGACATGGTAATTTTATTCGGCTCCAGATTCTATGTCTTCGTCTTCTTATGAGCCGACGATTGGGGTAAGTTGTACATAGGACGTTCGTCCTCGCTATGAACTTCGTCTTCGTTTCGTTAAAGTGAGTCTTCTTTGGTGGAGAGCTATTCACATGGAGAACCTAGCTCAGCGATGCCCATATATACAGGACGGCTGTTGACTCTAGTAATTCCACAAATTTCATAAGTCCTGTTGACGTTTGAATGCGGTGCCAGTGCATAGTACATTTTTTCCAAAATTCTGAGTGCTCTCATGGCTGTCCTTCATTAGGTGATCTACCATTCCTCATTAGGATTATTCGTGTGAAGAGTTTATAGACCAAAGACACTGAGCAGATTGTTGATATTTGTTGATGTCTGGAGCTCTCCGTTTTATACATTATCAGCCTTGCTGTTTTTCCATAGGAGGTCACCATTTGAGAGACTGCGTGTAAATGACCGAGCCAGCGTGATGATGAAAACTGGTTGGAGGTGTCTCCACGGTATCGATAAATATCGCCGAGTGCGCTTTCTTTCTTCTATCAGTAAACACTTCACTACAGTCATTTTAAGCGGGACCGTGAGAACACCGGCTAATAGACGGACATGTAGCAGGAACGGATTTTCAAAGCTATTCACTATGTATTCAGCCAATTATCGTTCGAGATCAGATGATCCAGATGCTTGCAGCTAATTAACATGGATGGGCAGAAGCCTAACGATGAGGCTCCTTCTGATGTAATTACACATGAATTCCACCAACTCGTCGTTCAGATTTCTTCTCGTAAACAGTAGAACGTAAATATAGTGTTAAACTAGTTTCAACTGTGTACAAAAAAGAGATGGAAAGTTTACCGTGCCAGTTCGAACCACGTGGCGATCAAGGGGAAGAGTGGTGATTCGACTAGCGATTTCTAGGTTATCTATGTTTATCATTGATCTCTCTAGCTGAACGATGCTTTCATATGCCGTCTTGTTCAAAGACATCTCACGCTTACTTTTATGTAAGCGATCGGAATTTCTCTTCACTAACAACTTTTCAGCAACCAAAAATTTGATTAGAATATAGATCGCTCTATGTTAAGCTACCGGACTAAGTATATTCAAACTCTTAAGTAGCATTCACAATAAGCAATATTTTTTCTAGTCGAAGGTGTTTTCTTTCCTATAGAAGTGCCAAGACCTACCAAAACTGTCTGCTCAGGATTACAGGGTATCCAAAAAATGTGTCCAAGTAAGTCTGCAGCACAGGTTTCGTCGAATCTGAAAGCCGGAGAAATATATAGGAGTACTACGATCTGCTTGCGTTCAGATGAAAGCTGTATCCACTATACCTTTCTATTCGACTATTTATAAGATCTCGCTTAGAACAATATAATCTGATCACATATTTGCTTCTAATCGGTTTTCCGAGGACAAAAAAAAATATTCGACTTCATTCGCTGGACAAGAATTCAGAAGAGTATGGTAATCATTAGAAATCACTAAATCTCTGGCTATAGGGCTACGTAGCGACTTTTTGAAAATACTCTCTTGTAACGCTGTAGGATGCAAAATGAAATTATATTTCTCACCCACCGCACGCCTTCACCTCTATAGCGCGTACAATTCGATGGCGGCACGAAAAGTATACAGATGTGTAGAAGAAATCTCGTAGTATCCGAGCCAAACGTTTTATCTAGAACTTACTTTAAGCAGACAAAAATTTTTAATTGAAAAAAATTAGAAAACAAGTTGCATTTCAGGATCCAACGACTCGGGTATCGCTAAATTGTCCCCGCCCGCCCTTGTCCCACCCCTACTTTCGCGAATTGGCCGGTAGACAAGGTTGTCGAAAATTTTTGAATTTGCTCGATTTTCCTGCTAAACGTATTTCCAGAATATAAGCGCATCACTAAAATCAAAGGACGTCACAACATCGAATGATTAGTGACAGTCTAAAAAAAAGAGCTCTGTCCGGCCAAGTTGAAAGCACAATTGTTTTCTTTCTCCTACAGCGATATCGAAAAAGCGTTTCCAAAAGGCAAACACATTTTTGAGTTTTTCGAAACTTCTGCTATCGAATGAGTTATAGCACTCTAAGGAATGGGTTTGTCCATCGAAGTATAGGCGAGATAAGAAAAATCATGTGATAGTGTGAGATATAATTCTAGTTTGTATTTCACACTGCTATAAAAGGGTACTTCGAAGAATCGACCACGTATGGCTATAGTGATTTAAGCTATGGAAAATTCACTAGCGCTCTTATAAAAATCTCTTATCCAGCGAATGAGGTCAAATATTCATTAGTACCGGATGAGAAAAAAACTCAAATTCTAATCCTTTCTTAAGGTCTGATATGGCATTTCGAATGCTTAACGCATATTTCGCTTTCATGTCAAGCCTCATGAGTGGCAGATGCGTTTCGGTTGAACCGAGCCCCGACATGTAAGGGAATCGACGCCGAACATCTGATATTGTAGCCCGGTGTAAAGACAGCCTGACATTACAGTAACAGTCGATTGATTGATGACTGGTACAACAATTATAGCAATGCCTTTCTATTCGACTATTCCTTGTGAATTCGCTTGTAACAATATAATCTGATTACATATTTTAGGCCTTTCATGGGGTGTGATATGGCACTAGTAGTGTTAGACGTAGGCATGTGCTACTGATGAGGCTTGACATGAAAGCGGAAACGAACGTCTAGCACTAATGGTGTCATATCAAACCATATAAAAGGCTTAAAACATGTTACCAGATTATATTGGTATATTTATGCACTACCCTAGAAGGCCATTTATCTCGTACAGAAGCTTAAACTAATGAGAGATAAAGCCTTCAGTTTTGAGCGTTTTCTAAAGGATGCGTCATGATACCACTACTTCATCATTCATCGTTAAAATGCAAATCTGGAGAGTATGGCACTTGGCGGCCTATCAATGCAACAACTTCGCCATTCCTATAACAGACTTTATGTCTATGAAGAAATCCTTCCTGTCATCGAAATTAATGGACAAAATCGTTCCAGACAATTTGATGTATGACTACTTCTAACAGAACATACCCTGAGATCAGCACATGTATATTAAAAATTATGTTGCGTCAATGAGCACCTTGGATACGTGTACTTGAACTTTGATCCGTCGCTTGCTGTTCCTCCAACCCAAGATTCCTTCTCCGAGCTGTACATCCAGAAGAGATCGATGGAGGGCGGCCCTCCATCCAGTGGTCTGAATTTGAACTCGTGCGAGTCATTCACCTAAAATATTTTGGCTGTTTTTGTTTTTATGGGCTAAATGCTTGAACAACATTGGTATATAAGCACACCCGGCCGAGTATTGTAATGAGGCGGAATTTTGTTTCGTTGCTTAGTAGATGTTTGAGGAGATCCGGATTGTATTGTTCAATTAGTGCAGCGAAATCGGCGTCGTACGTATGAGGAATGATGTCACATTCACGATACCAGCCTCAATCAAAAGTGTAGAACGAGGCCGCAATTGCAAATTTTTGCAAAAATTTGCAATTTGTAGCTAGATGAAAAACAGAGCAAAAGTAAATTAAAAGTTGGAAACATTCAAGATGCTAATATTCTTTGCTTTTTCATTCTAATCACTGACAGTTTATGAACGAGGCTATCTAGAATACACAAGTCTATTTCTATTATATTTACCACTTTATCGAGGTACTCCAAAGGGTTTTGGTTATAGTTGGAACTTTGAATTTGCCAAGTTCTTCGAGAACGGTGGATAAACTCATCCGGTACTTCGGTTTCGAGTGTCTTCTTTAGAGACCACAACTCAAATTTCAATATGCCTGTTGATTATCTTCGAGCCACGCATGTCAGTGGTCTGTTAAATGGACTGACTTATAGAGCCCGATACGCGTGTTCCAAGAACGAGATTCCTCTCTTCAATTCAATCTCTGACTGTGGGAATCCAATCAACATCCCTCGAGGATTTGACGTGTCGGGACGTTAGATTTTAATGTGACTATAGCTTCTGCTCCAAAACTCTTACTGCAGTGTCAGAGCCGTATGCTGCTCATTGAAATGTGTGGTTTATGTTCAAGTTTACCGACTAGGTGTTCATTTAATCACGAGACAAGGCTTTTTTCGCTTTTCTTGGGCTTTCATTGAATATTCGATAGCTTGATATGGCAATTTCAGAATTGTATTCGGTTGTTCGCAGAGCCGTATTAGTGCTTTGTGGCAGCGAGATGACACTATGTTTCACCTTCGGCGCGCAGTTTTTGCTCTGCTAGCGTTTGTAAATGGCTTTTTCTGAGTCTGAGCTTGATTTTAAGCAGGCCTTTTAGAGCGACGATAATATTAAGTTTCAACTCATAGATATACGGACCAAAAATATGTAAGCCGTGAAAAGAAAATCGTGACGCATCAGAAAGAAAATGATTATGAAATAAATTACTTAAGACAGAAAAAACATTTTGGAATAATTAATGAAAGCTGCATCACTCCTGCACGCTAGTCGAAATCGCTGCGTGCAGCGTTATTCTGTCATAGATGTCTTCCGTTTCGAAAAATTCTTCTATCAGCATTGTATGAGAGACTTTCTTTCGTTATTCTGTAGGTACTATTTTTTATTTTTAAGTCCTGCTAGGACGAAACAGGCGCCTGTATAGCACTTAGATCTGAATGGCTCAAAACATGTTGTATTCTTACAGGTTATTAACTTTTATTTTCGAAAATTGAAGAACATGCTGTGGAGTTTGAGTTACGGGATAACTACTTTGGGTGCTGAACGAAATGTTCCTTTCACACTTACATTTCTCTACGAAATCTTTTTTCAAATAGTCTAAGGTAAGAGTTGAGCTATCGAACTGTCAAAAGTCTGGCGAAAAGCCATCAACAAATTTTAGCCGAGCAAAGAAAGCAGACTGACTGTAGAGAATATTTGTATTTTTGCTACTACAACACAAACGCCCTTGGAAATCAGACAAAGTACTGAAATAATCAAATTTTTTTGAAGGAATATTGTAGATGTACGTTGTGTTGTACAGAAATTGGTCCCTCCCCAACTGATTATATGGCCACAAACTTATCTATTCGTTTTCCACTGTTCACAAGCCCACAACGCTTAATAAGAGATTGAGTGCAACATACCAAACTCAAGCAATCACTGTGTGTAGATTGAACTCATTGGGCCGAAACGATGGTCCAAGCGCGCCTTTCAACTCCTAATTAGGAGCTGAAAGCGAGGCAACGTTTCGTCAAATGGCCTTGTTTAAAAGGTAGACATGGATTTATTTACTGCGGTTCGTATTACTGTTTATATTATTCTCTCTATTACTAATGATATTATATCGAACTGGTCCCAGGCCGATAAACGAAGTTCATTCACCTAATTCTTCGACGTCATACCCTTCAACGTTGGAAGGATTCAAATGGGTTGTCCTTAGACGCTCGTTCACGCGATGTGGACTCTTCGTTGCTGCGTCGAGTGGAAGCACCTAAAGTGGAGCACCTCTCAAACGAAGTTCTACTCGGCAATCTCCTTCTAGACGGTGAGAATGTTGATAATGATTTAATTTCCCCCATCACTGCTCATCGTGCAGCAGCCGGCAGCATTATTACCATCACATAGTGAAAAAACATTATAGACTTGTGAAGACGTCGAAACACTAGCTAAATCCGTGTAAAGGTTCAATAAAGGCTGATTTCTCAGAAAGTTTTTCTCCTTCCTACACATGAACGTACAGCGCGTAGAGAGAATCCTAGTGAAGCGGCGCGCAAAATTAATGGAGCTCTGGACGATGATAAGGTTGCAGACGTGACGGCTAGAAAGTGACTTGCGAAGTTCAGAGCTAAAAAAACACTCAGGAGGATCAATCGCTCTCGAGCCGTCCACAGGAAGCTTCACTGATCCTGCGCGCCGCTTCACTGGCATTTTGCCGAACGCTCCACTTGTGCATAAATAGTAAGCAATTTTGTTCCCACGACAGGTCTATTGTAAAGCAAGTATAGACAAGTTGTATACCAAAATGCCTTCAAGAAAATGTGCAATCGAACGATACTCAAATCATGCAATTTTGGTCATTTATGGTTAATAATTTGGTGTTAATTACTCTAGTGCCAAAACTTGCGGAACGACCTAAGATTATTGTTGATATTGTAGGTGTTGTACCGCTTATTATTATAAAAATACCAGCCAAGTGCATTCGATAGTCAAAAATTGCCGATCTTGTGATTTTCCACTTGAAGGCGATTGTATAAATCGTTCGTCGTCGCCTATCTCTTTATAGGGGGATGTAAGGACGCCCGAGAGGATTGGCTAAAGACGAAATGTTCCGTCCGACTGACGAGGTTTGAAGGCCGAAACACCTGTGTCTGGCTGACAAGAGCGCATTACAGATCACGTGACATGTTGGCTCTAATAATAATTATAAGATATTGTGGTTTTTATCAGCATTATCATGAAGGCTTTTAAAGTGAAGATTTCAAAACTGAGTTTACAGAGGGCCAAAAAAGTCAGAGGGAGTCACCAAATGAGGCTACAATTTTTTTTCATTGCATACTCTGAAGAACGTGAGTATATCGCTACGTTTGTTATGGGAAATCACAAATTTCCTCACAATTTCGTGTTAAATCATAAAATACAATTTATGAGAAGGGAAAACAGCTAAAAGTAGTAGTCACGTTCTTATTACAAAACCCACCAAATTCCGTCAATTTTGTTAGTTCAATTACATACAATGATAGAACTCTGTTGGAAGAGTACTCAAAATCTTTGATCAAGTAAACATCGGTACCCAATAAGGTGCCGCCGTTGAGGAACGGATATACGCCGAAGTCTATGAGATAGGACATAAGAGAAGACATCGTGTGCAGCGTCTTCCTTAATGGTAGGTAGCGAGCCTCTTTTTTCCGCTCGACTTTCATACCTCGACATTGCAATAGGCGGGAACGTTTCCAATATTCAAGAAAGCGCTTTGTATTCTGTGGAATTGAAAGGTTTCCGTGACTCCAAACTGCTACCCTGAATATTTGACTATGTAACTGACTAATGTGCGAACGGTTCTGTTATTTTGAGAGTTCCTGTTAGCAAACAAATTTCAGAAATACAAGTAGAAGAAAGGTCAGCCAAAAATTACTTTGCCTGCAGAACTCAACGAAATTCACGGAAATATGTCTTTGATTAGTATTCCAAGGTAGCATAGAAGATTTGGGTACTGATATGTAGGACGGCTACAAAAGAAAAACCGGTCTCATCCTCTGCACAGCCTTGTGGAGTATTTTGGCTGGCTTTGAATTTCCCAAATAGGTATTCTTTTCAAACCATCGCAGAGTGGTCTAACCGTGTCGCCAATGTATAAGTTTTCCCATACCTTACAAGAGGTTAGGTACACCTCCGTAGAAACCGGCTACGAAGCGATTGGCACCACGGAGTATTTGGATGTATTTTCTTACACCTACCACAGCTTCCAATCCTGGGCTTCTTATGCAGCGTATAATATCTGTGGTTACTTGATTGTGAAAAAGAGTAAGATGGATTGTTTGGAGAATCGCTGTTGGAGGAAAGTCGTGCGTGTTATTTTTGGTTTGGAATCTTGTCAGGTCACATACTACGGTGATCTTAAGCAGAAAGTTTGAGAATTGATTAAACAAACCGAACAACCTAGGCTATCAGATTCAAGCAAAAATCGACAAGGTGCTACGTAAATCGAGAGTCATCGTGTCAGTACTCATGACTCTCCCTGTTAGCGCTCGTTCGTCATTGAAATTTGGTCCAAGCTTGTCACTTCGCAAACCATTTTTAGACAAATTTTGCATGCGATCGCATGCAGCCTGCACGAGCTTCAAGATTGTCTTTGTTACAATGCGGACTGCGATCATGCGATAAGCATGGAAATAAGATTTAGGAGCGAAAACAACACTTTTTATTCAGGCATTCTTCAATAACTCGTTATCCAACAACGCGTACATGACGGAGTCTTTCTGCGTGGCTGCCCTTTGATCTTAAATGTCGACAGACTCCAGTGCAAGCCATCTGTGAGCTCTTCACGGGCACGAAAAATCTGTGCACATGTATGACTTTTCCATTCGACATACTATGCCTTTTTCAAAAAAGTGACTGAACTACTTACTCTTTAGATAGTCCGGGAAATAGTTCGCTCAAACAGAAGGTAAGTAGTAGGACAGAGACTGAAGTCAAGTTTTCCCTCCGTGTTCTCCAAAACTTACCGTAATCCATCTATTTTTTTGAAGCGATGAAGTGTCTCTAACACAAAAATTTAATATCCTAATAACCAATGCACAGTGTGACAAGTTCGAGTGACGGGCTATCTACTTCGCTTGTAAAACGTAGTTTTCCATCCGCTCCTGCAACATTCAGAAAAAGCGTTTACAAAAACTAATTTTGATTTCGAAATTGTCAGCATTCGAGTCATCAAATAACTACCAAAGGACCAGCGAAGAGCCATTAATAGACCGTAGACGAGCAAACAAAGCTAACAGAGTGTGAATCATAACTTTTTCTCCGCTGCTATAACGCAATAAGAAAGGCTTTTGAAAAAACTTTTTATAACAACAAAGTTGCCGAGTTTAGGCTTTCCAACACTTATTGAAGGTCCAGGGAAAACATGTTGATTAGCGAGAAAAACCACTAAATAATGCAGAGAATTCACTGTGCAACTCGCGTGTTTTGTGCTATTGAAGTACCAGCACAATTGCATATCTTCCAGAACAGGTAAAAGAATGCGGAAACAAAGTTATTGTGGGAACGGGTCGACACTCTACGCTGGTATAAAAAAGCGCATTAAGCTGGGAACTCAAAGCCAAACAAAATATTCTACTATGCACGCTTGAGAAGACAGAATTATAGTATACCCGATATGTGGAGTGCTGTGCAAAACGTTTTGCACAGCACTCCACATATCGCGTATACTATAACATCATACTACTGTATGTGGCGGTCAAAATAAAAAGAATTTAGAATTTCGATGATAAAGTCATTAGTGCTGCACAACAATGCAAAACAACTCTTTCAAAAACTCTTGAAGGCTTTTGGCCAAAGAGCAGATTTTCAAAAGTGAACCGCAAGGAAAAGTGCCTCGTGATTACGCGTGATCTTGCACCATACCTCGGGCTAATTTTCACTCTCAAGCTAGACATAGACTAATTCAACGCAAAAATTGCAAGCGGCTTGTTTCCTATGAATATTAGGTTGCACAAAAAGTTACTTTACACCTTCGAAAATTCGAAGTTTATACTTAATTTCACTTGAAAGCAACAATTACCATTCTTCAAAATTAAGATCATCATTATGGACGATCCTATCTAACGATCTGCAGGCTTCCAAAAGTAATCGAAAAACCATTGCTTGGGCTTCGAATCGGAAACTCTGACATGCCTGTTTAACCTAATCGAATGTCTGGAATCGGAGTCACGTAGGAATTTTCCTTAGTCTTCTCTGCGGTGTGATGTCAAGCACTGTCTTGTTGCAACAGCGCGATTTTGACAAATCACGTCGGGTATGACTAGCGTCTGACTAGTATAGACAACCACTCTGTCTCACTTTTATCGATCTGAAAAAAGCCTTTGATTCAGTGGAAACAGAAGCGGTTATAGAGACTCTGGATAACCAGGGCGTTCCTACTCGGTACATAATGATCCTTCGTGAGCTTTATAAAGATTTCACGACCAGAATATCTCCATTCTACAACAATATCACCATTGACGTAAGAAGAAGGGTTCGACAAGGCGATACAATATCGCCAAAACTATTCACTGCCACCCTACAAAACGTCATGCGAACATTAGAATGGGACGAAATGGGAGTGAAAATTGACGCTCGACAATTAAACCATCTTCGCTTTGCTGACGATATCTTTCTCGTAACACCAAGCATCAGCCAAGCGGAACGAATGTTGACTGATTTCGATAACGCCTGTGGAAAGATCGGTCTTCAACTGAATCTAACGAAAACAATGTTCATGAGGAACGGATGGGTATCTAATGCCCTATTCACGCTCAACGGAACGACAATTTCCGAATGCTCCAGTTACATCTATCTAGGTCGTGAAATCAACATGATGAACGACCTAGCCCCAGAGTTGAGCAGGAGGAAACGAGCGGCTTGGGGAACGTTTAAGAGCATCGAAGATGTAGTGAAGAGGACAAAGAACATCCGACTCCGTGCCCACCTTTTCGACTCGACAATTATCCCTGCCCTAACGTATGCAGCAGAAACCTGGTCGCTACGTAAGCAGGATGAAAGATCACTTGCCGTTATCGAACGCGCAGTCGAAAGGTCGATGCTAGGAGTATCCCGTATTTCGCAAATGAGACAAAGGATCCGAACTTCCGACCTACGTCAACGATCGAAAATCAGAGACGCCGTTCTACACGCCAGGATATCGAAAATAAGGTGGGCCGGACACGTGATGCGCTTCAACGACAACCGATGGACGAGAGCCGTTACCGACTGGATTCCTCGGGACGTCAAGCGCTCTAAAGGAAGACCACTGACCCGTTGGTCCGATTTCTTCACGAAAGCGATGGAAGAAAGATATGATGCTCAGCAATTCCTAGAGCAAGGAGGACCCACTGGGCTTCTCTTGCACGCGATAGGGAAAAATGGAAGAGTTGCTGGTACCCGCTCGAGTCACTCGACGATCAACGGGACGACAGGTGATACAGGTGATGAATAGCGTTGCCGTTGGATTTCTTGAGCAAATGTTCCCAACATATTGACGATCAAATTGAAATTTTTTATTTAACCGCCTGTAGCGGTGGCAGGTGTTTTAGGTATACCCACTTGTGTGAAGTGGTGTGCAAAACTTTCGCGTCTGGCACGAGTCGAACCCACATCTCACTCTGCCCGAGAGCGTGGGCTCTAACACGCTGAAATACTGACGGCCATTTTGCATACCATCTTCCTATGCTCCAGAGCATCTATCTGTCAGCCACCGACCGTCAACGGTCTGAACCGGGTAGTCGGTATCGACATTGAACCCAGTCATGCTAACAGGTAATGGATTTAATGATCTAATGGAATTCTTTTTATTCAATCGCTTCTAAAGGTGGTATGATGTTGTGGATACACTGGCTACCCGGACCAGGCCGTGGGCGGTTGGCGGCTGACAGGTAGGTGCGCTTTGGAGTAGGAAGAGTGGTGTGCAAAATAGGCGTCAGTGTTGCAACGGGTTAGAGCCTGCGCTTCCGTATAGAGTGAGATTTGGGTTCGAGTCCCGCCTGACGCAAAAGTCTTGTTCATCACTTCACATCACTGAGTATTTCCAACATATTCCAATAAATTTACAATAACTAATACTACGTGAAACAAGCAACAATTCGATTGTGGATTTTTTGTGGGTGTTAGAGTTCTCTTTCTTCAACCTAGTAGGTCTGAGATTTAAAACAAGTAGTCGGTGAGTGTTGATACAACAAATTTTTCATTTCTCATCTTGCTCTTTTCTTGAGCATGTCCTGATATGTGTTCGAAATACGTTTCACATAATCTCCTTTTTTCGTGAGTGATTAGCTGAAGGGATCTGAACCAATATGTTTTGATACCGTGCGCACGCCACTCAAATCTAAGTAGTCCGCCTCAATGCTAGACTGAGGTTGCTTGAGTTTGGTTACGGTGTACCTGATTTCTTGTAAAATGGAGGCAAAAACATTGGCGTAACGAGTAGACCACTTCACGGTTGTATAAAGGAAGCCTCACAGAGTAAGAACAACTTTCAAACCGAAAATCGCGTTATGCGTACATAGGATCCAGAGTATAACAGGGAGGCTTTCCTTATAAAGAAGAACACGGTGAGTTTTGAGAAGAGCTGCTTATATGCAATTAATGTTTAAAAAATAAATCAGTTTTTGTGGTTATGGAAGTGTTGGCTGCATAGATTGCTTGTCAAGTTGGCCTTATAAAACTTTGGAGAAATCCTTTCATTATTATTTGAGCCAACATGTCATGTGGTCTGGTAAGGGCTCTTGTACAGCCCGAGACACGTGTTTCGTCCTTACAGACTCATCAGCCGGGCAGAACCCGTCGTTTGCCGATCTTTTTATAGTCAGTTCTCTCGGGAATAATAATGAAAGGATCTATTGAAATCTGAGCGTGGTCTCAATAAAGCACTCGAAGGAAAGGTATAATATGATAAAAATACCAGCCAGCTAGCAATCGAGTGCGAAAACACTGTGTGTTAGGTGAAAACTTTGCTTGACATAGAGTGTAAATCGTACGTCGTCGACAACTCTCTATAAGGAGTGTGATGCTCACGAGAGAACTGACTATAAAAAGATCGACAGACGACGGGTTCTGCCCGGCTGATGAGTCTGTAAGGACGAAACACGTGTCTCGGGCTGTACAAGAGCCCTCAGTAGACCACATGACATGTTGGCTCAAATAATAATGAAAGGATCTATTGAAATTTGAGCGTGGTCTTAATAAAGCACTCGAAGGAAAGGTATACTTTGAAGAAAGTTACGTCGTTAGCGAGTATTGAATAAATATTGCTGTTGATGACCTCGCTTGCGCTCTTTGAGAAATCAGTGAATCAGAATTTATTACGATTGATAATGTGTTCAACTTTACCCTTTCTTGAGAAAAAACGATGACAGTAAAAGTCGATTTTTAGAAAGCAATTTATAGCTTTCAACAGTCCACGCTGTAACCTATGAAAATAAATAATTGCTAATGGATGCTCACCTTGGAATAATTCTCGTTGGCGAGTCGTAGAACAGGATATGGTCTTTCTCCGTAAAATTCTCGTAACACACAATCTCAAAAATGGGGTGGCTAGTTTTTTGAACGGACGTTAGCAGTTCCATATCTACTCCGATTCGAATTTTGGCAAATGTCGCTTCACAATTATTTGAATTCAAACCTCCAATTATTCATCTTGTCAATAAGCAATGCTGGAAATGGAGTGTCGATGTCTTTCAGCACATCAGAGCAGTTCACCTGGAAGTAGCAACCATTCAACTGGCCACAGTCAAGCACAGAGAGTTTTATTATGAGTATGAAGGCGAAATTGATTTCAAAATCAGATCTGAGTTGTGATACTGGCCTTGCCTTGAATCGCTATCATTGCTGACTCGTATCTGATGCATAATATTCTTAGCAGTTTACGGTTGTTAAACTGACTAATAATCTCTAACTTCATCGATTTGTAAGCATTATGATAACTCATCGATCCCTTCCATCCTTCTAAAGGTCGTAATTTTGGCTCACCGCTCAATTCTCTAAGCTATATGTGAGACATCATAACACTGCGAAAAAAGGCAGTAAAACACTAAGAATCTCGAGTTTTAGTAAACCATGCATTTGGAGCTTTCCAAATTCAAACGCTGTAGGATGGTTATAGTATTCTCTATTGTGAGAAACGAAAAAGCAAAAAACGTTTGGCGGATTACTCATTTTTTAAAACCTAGAATGATTGGGGTGACTACACCATAGTCAACCAAAACCTCCATACCTCCAACAAAAAAAAACTCTAAGTCTAGATCTCAATCACACTGTTAACAAAATAACCTTTCTGTACAAGAGCTGCTTTCTATCAGGTGCAGACCAACCGTCCGGAGTCCACATCGGTTGCCAATGCACCTCTCTCACATTAAAATAACAACCTGGGTCACTGTGCCATTGCGCTTGAGACATTTTCCTCCTCTACTCTTTATTTTTAGGATAACGGAAATTATCCAGCTGCTTCGAGAGTCCTATGAGCTGAAATACACCCTCTGTACTTTTAGAACACATTGCGCAAGTTGGACATTCACATAGACGGTCACACAAGCGGTTACGAACAGGCTGGTGCCTCAGTGTATTGGTAGTATTTCGACAACCTAGTCGTTTTCCCCAACTCTGCCTTTTAGGATTGAGTACCATTTGAAGCTATAACTCTTTCATGATAAATGAAAAGCACGATAAGTGGGACCTCATTTTCGCTGAAATCATCGCTCGTAGCGTAGCATTTCTTTGAAATTTATATTGCAATACCCACAGTTTCGCAACTACTTGAAATTGTTACCTGCCGTACTAGTTTTGAGAATCAAACCTTATGCTCTCAAACTTTACACATATTGGTAAGTGTATTGTAAAGGCTTTTTGAAATCCGTCTTTTCTTATGTGAATGGCGAGAATCGAGATCATATTAGCACGTTTTCGATGCTTGGCAAACGGTGATATGCCTTCATATCATGTGTGATCTGACGCAGAACAGAACGCTGCTATTCTAATGCGAGAGGTGCATGGTAGCTCAAATAAACTCTGTATGGTTTGTCTTCACGTGGAATATTAAGCGGAAAACTTGCAGAAAGCGATGATGCGTGGAAAATGTTTTACCTCTAATGCGACTGAAATTTATTCTACGCGAATCTTCCGTTGACAATATGGAAGTATTTGGCATACCAAGCTGCAGCCGACTTGTCAATCGAGGCTCTGGAGAAGGTGAATCCTACAAAACGTGGCTGTCGAGATTAAATGCGTAGCGACAGCATTGTGTTTTGCTTACCAAAAAAAACAAACACTGTCTGTGAAAGACTTCTGATTTTGTGCGATAAGCCAGTTGGAAGCCACCTAATATCTTCTTGCACTCGTTGGCCATATACTACTCATATGGTCTGCTGCGGGGATACCAACAAATGAACCCGTCCTTTTTTGCTTTTCCACTATGATTACTTCATTGTTCTACTTAACAGTTTGTTTGTAAATGTCCTATTTGCTTTTTTTCTGCTTTATTAGATTTTGTGTCATGAAAAAAGGTTTGCCTTCTATTCAATAACATTACCAACAGCATTTGGTGGCCCATTTAACAACACATATGAAACATATTTTGAAAGCCAATGGCTGTTAAAATTTTTCTGTTTTTAAGAAAAAAGATTGAGTGTTCAGCAAGGCTAGTATGATTTACTACAACGATCAAAAACTAGGAAATAACATTCCGTAACCCAAAAATAGAGATAGCATTCTGGTAAATCATTTATATTCCATACCGAAGAATAAAACAACAGAGATATTGAGAAAGTCAAAGGATCTACAAAGCGTGGCAAGAAATAGTGTGGAAGAAGGGGATTAAGAGATGAGCGGAAGGATCTTGATATAAAGTGAGTAAAAGTTAGCACAGATCGTGACAATATTTCATTCAAGAGAACAAACGGCTTGACAACCTCGTGTTAACTCAATCATTAAGCAGCATTTAAGTAATGTATTGCCACACATTCGTTAACTCACACCGACTACAAACTTAGCTTCTCATTGATACTGGCTTTGATTTAGTAATCATCATTAATCAGCTTCGGCACGGGGCATCAGATTGGGAAAAGAGTTCAAAAAGGACATAAGGGGCTCAAAAATGGTTTTGCGTGGGCTACTATTGCTGTACAGACAAACATTAGGATGCACGTGCAATTAGCTATGGTTACAGGAAGTTAGTGGTTGTAACGGTATTGTAACAAAAAGGTACTTTTCCGTTATCTGCTGGCCATTTCGACCCTTTAGAAAAAGCTTATCTTGCGCTTGTTTTTGACAACTAGGTAATCATTCGATAGCTTAAGTCAAAAGAATTTGAAAGATATACTCCATCTCAAAAAAGTCTTCATATTACGCTGAAAGATCAAAAACAATATTTCGTTTCTCAATTCAAAGATTTCTGCTGACCAAAGCATTTCCTGCAGAGTTTTTGTTATCAGTCGATAGTTCAAACCCTAAGGATTTCAATGAATTGTATGGTTCCAAATATGGACAACGCATTACGCTGTAAGAGCAGAAAGAAGAAAAGGTTTTGCCAAACTGGATAACTTCTAATATCCGCTCCTCACTTCAATACTTTTGAATGAGGTGCTTTATGGTCGTTGTCAACGTTCAAGTGAGCATTCAAAAGTACAAATCATAAAAATTCTACTGGTGTATTTCATCTTCAGAAAGACCTTTTTATTCAGCTGAAAAAAATAAGCAGAAATTTCTCGCCGATTAAAGCTTTTCTTTTAAGTTTTGCGAACCAGTCGATAGAACAGATCTTAAGAATTCTGATGATCTATTTGGTTTTAAATGTGGACCTCATATCACGCTGTAACAGCCAAAAGAAGATTGGGCCTCGCAAAATTGGTAAAAAAGCATCGATCGAGAAACCCCATTTTCTTTTGGTATCTATGAAGCAATAAGAAGTCCGTTTAAAAAGCCAAAAAATAGTTGGAATTTTTGAAATCTGATCTCTTATTTGATTTTTGAAGCTATAAGAGAGAGGCCCTGGTCAGCGAGATATCCTCGAATGAAGAAAGAATATTTCTAAATTCTTTCTTTTTTGACTGCCACTTGCAGTGGTATGATGTTATAGTATACCCAATATGTGGAGTGCTGTACAAAAACGTTTGCGTCAGCCGGGATTCGAACCCAGATCTCACTCTTTCCAATTCTCAAATTCAAAATAGAAAGAATTTAAACAGATTATCGATATCTAATGTCTGTCAACACAAGTGAGTTCAATGCCGAGAGCGGCTGCCCCGCCAGACCATCAACGGTTGGCTGTTAGCAGACAACGCGTTATAGCGTAAATAAGAGTACTCTGCAAAAACGAGCGTCGGTGGTGCAACGGTTAGCATACGCTCCTGGAAAGAGTGAGATCTGGGTTCGAATCCCGGCTGACGCAAACGTTTTTGCACAACACTCCACATATTGGAAAATAATATTATTTTTGCTCTTTTAGCTAACAACAAGGTTTTTTGAAAGCGAAATGTGCCATTTAAATTCTTCTTTATTTCACCTATCGATTATTTATTCAAACAATGGAAACGCCCAAAAAATGCGTTTTTCCCAATGGATCGAAGTGAAGAGAGGATAGTCGGAGTGATCCATTTTGTGGGAAACCCAATCTTCCTTTGGCTGTTACAAAGTAATACCAGGTCTTTTATAAAAACTAAATAAGTCGTTGGAATCCTCAAGATTTGATTTATCGACTGATCACTAGAACAACGAAGAAAAAGTTTTGTTCATCGAGAATCTACCAATGAGAAACAGAATTTTTTTGCTCTTCTGCTGGACATTAAAGATCACCAAGAAATACGTTTTTACAAAGGGTCGAAATGGCGAGCAGATAATGGAAAAGTACCTACAAATGTTGCTTGGGTTGCGTTATACATTACTGTTACACTTATTTGGGATTTGTAGTGTAGACAGGGGTGCGTCTGACTCAGCGGATAATTAAAAACACAAACATGGTCCACAAATACGACTATCTCTTAACTTCAGTATTGACCACTCAATTCAGCGTGCCCATCGATGAGCAGACACGAGATTGTTAACATTAAGGGTTTTTGGGTAGAATGTTGGCTGATTTCGGCGATTTAGCTCTTTCAAAACTGTTCTCTTTTTTCTATTCTTTGACTTTTAATGAAGACTAACTAGCATTTTTTTTCTCGAAGCTGTAAGTGTCCCGTCAGGGTATCGGAGTGCAATCGTCTTGGTCTTATAGTTGGCGAAGCCTCACTGGGCTTTGCGAATGCTCTTCCCAGCTTCTGCAGCTTCTGCCATAACTGCTGCTCTTCTCACTTTAAGGTCTTCTTTTATCGCTTCTCTGCAGCGTTTCGCAAGTTCGGACGTTAAGATTCGGTTGCCTGTAGCTCGTGCGATTCCACGTTGACGTATCAGCTCGAGTGTCTGCGGAGACAAGCGTCCCTTCGTGACCTTAGGACTCTCGGTTTTTATAGCGCTAACGTGAACATATTCAACGAGTCGATCGTATGCTTCGTCGATGTTGTCGGCAACGGTATCTTCCCAAGAGCCGACTAATGATTTGAATACATCCCAGTTTATGGTAGTTCTGGGAATTCGTTGTTTGAATTTAGCGGCTTTCTCTCCTCTCCTCGAAAATCGGAACGTTGCGCGAAGGAGGCGATGGTCTGATCCCGTGTAGAACTTAGGAACAACAGCGACGTCGGTCAGGCAAAACCTTCGATTTACTGTGATGTGATCTATTTCCTTATGTTACTCTCCATTGAGAGACTCCCACGTCCATCGCTAGAAAAGAGGCTTTTGAAATTGCGAGTTACCATGGATGTTTGAGTCGTCATGATATACTCAGACAGCCCTCTCACTCTGTTCATTCCATTCTAGTCCGTGGGTCCCTATGTGACGTTTTTCAGACGTTCTTCTAGGTCCAATTTTTGCGTTAAAATCTCCGACAATGACCTTGAAGAATGTGTGACCTTTCTCTGAAGAATTTTTCGAGTTCCCATAGAAAGCTTCGACTTCGTCTTCGTCATAGCTTGATGTTGGTGCGTAAGCAACGAAGATGGTCAAAGCCGGCATAGAACCACATCGTTTCAACTGTAATCGTCCGATACGGGTTGTTAGTTGCTCGAACGAATCAATGTTCACGGTCAAATTCGATTTGACGAGGACGCCAACGCCGCCGACACCTCTGCGATCGCATGTACCAAGGAACAGTTCTTCTCCGGTGTCATAAACAGCGTGAAAAGGATGGCGCCTTCTCGTCTCAGCCAGGCCAATGACGTCGTACCTTATTCTTCTTGCTTGAATCAATAGATCTTCTACAGCGGATTCGTGAGCAAGGGTTCTTGCGTTGTTGGTACAGATTGTCATTTCAGTCCGTTTCGATCTTGGCAGCCTAGTTCGGCCCTGAGATTTTAGCAGCCTCTCCGTACTCATCCTACCTGGCGCTGCCGTACCAGGAACTCTTTCGGGGTCAGGGGAATGAGGCCCATATTTGTTGCTGTTTTTGGCATTTCGATACCCAACGTATAGCTTGACAGGCTCTAAACGTGGGGGCTGGGTACTCACGAGTAGCTTGCCAGTCTCTCTCGGAGGAGCGGGAGGAGCTTATTTGTTGGAGGCGACTCCTAACCGCCTCCCATGTACTTCCCAGCCGCTTGATTGCAGGCTTTTGGCCGACATGAATCGTAGAAATAGAGTTTTTGTCAAGTCGGCGCTGCAGAAGCAGGGAGCTCGTCCCCTGAATCCACCTGCGCCTCTGGGAAGCACACGGTCGCCTTTGGTTGCGTTTATTCCTCCATACACCACCTGGGGGCGCGCCACGTGCCCTCGCGACTATCCGGACGGGATCCCTTAAAGAGGGAGGCCCGCAGTCCAAAGAGGGAAAAATCATCCACCAATACTACTCGGATCTCTTCGCTAGCCATGTCCTCTTACCGTCATATACATTGAAAGAGGACGAATATGTCGTCTCACCCGTCCTCCCTTCCGAACTCCGTCATGCTATATCGTCGGTGAAGAACAGAACAACACCAGTTCCAGAGAGGATTAGACCAGAACATCTGAAGAATCTGCCACCAGTTCTCATCAACACCCTGGCTCGGCTCTTCACTCGCTACCTGTCAGAATGCAAGGTCCCTATTCAATGGAAAACCAGCAAGACCGCTGTTCGAAAAGGGAGACCCTCACGACATAGGCAATTATCACCAAATCTGCTTGCTGTCCGTTGTCTATAAACTCTTTACTCGAGTCATCCTGAACAGGATTGACAGAACACGGGACGAAGGACAGCCATGACGAACAAGCAGGGTTCCGAAAGGGATTTAGTACCATAGACCACATCCACACGATTACAAGACTCATTGAAGTTTCACGAGAGTACAAACAACCACTCTGTCTCACTTTCATCGATCTGAAGAAAGCATTTGACTCAGTGGAAACAGAAGCGGTTGCAGAAGCTCTGTATAACCAGGCGTCCCTACTCGGTACAGAATGATCCTTCGTGAGCTTTATAAAGATTTCACGACCAAAATATCTCCATTCTACAACAATATCACCATTGACGTAAGAAGAGGGGTTCGACAAGGCGATACAATTTCGCCAACACTATTCACTGCCACCCTACAAAACGTCATGCGAACATTAGAATGGGACGAAATGGGAGTGAAAATTGACAGTCGACAATTAAACCATCTTCGCTTTGCTGACGATATCGTTCTCATAACACCAAACATCAGCCAAGCGGAACGAATGTTGACCGATTTCGATAACGCCTGTGGAAAGGTTGGTCTTCAACTGAATCTAACAAAAACAATGTTCATGAGGAACGGATGGGTTTCTAATGCCCCATTCACGCTCAACGGAACGACAATCTCCGAATGCTCCAGTTACGTCTATCTAGGTCGTGAAATCAACATGATGAACGACCTAGCTCCAGAGTTGAGCAGGAGGAAACGAACGGCTTGGGGAACGTTTAAGAGCATCGAAGATGTAGTGAAGAGGACAAAGAACATCCGACTCCGTGCCCACCTTTTCGACTCGACAATTATCCCTGCCCTGACGTATGCAGCAGAAACCTGGTTCGCTACGTAAGCAGGATGAAAGATCACTTGCCGTTATCGAACGCGCAGTCAAAAGTGTCGATGCTAGGAGTATCCCGTATCTCGCAAATGAGAAAGGATCCGAAGTTCCGACCTACGTCAACGATCGAAAATCAGAGACGCCGTTCTACACGCCAGGATATCGAAAATAAGGTGGACCGGACACGTGATGCGCTTCAACGACAACCGATGGACGAGAGCCGTTACCGACTGGATTCCTCGGGACGTCAAGCGCTCTAAAGGAAGACCACCGACCCGTTGGTCCGATTCTGTTCACGAACGCGATAGAAGAAAGATATGATGCTCAGCGAATCCCTAGAGCGAGGAAGACCCACTGGGCTACTCTTGCACGCGATAGGGAAAAATGGAAGAGTTGCTGGTACCCGCTCGAATCACTCGACGATCAACGGGACTACAGGTGACAGGTGACAGGTGAACTAGCATTCAGAGCCTTTCATAGGGTCGAATGCCTAAACGTCGGCATTTATCACACTGTATCCTCAAAAAACCGCTAAATGCGTGCGATTCCCTATTGAACTGCCTCATGTATGAGAGCCAAGAATCTGAAAGTCACCAAGAACGCGTTTATTTTCACAACACTCGAGCTGATAAGTCAACGTGGAATTGCACACGTTGCAGGTATGCGAAACTTCGCGATCGCACTTGCAGAACGTTGTGGAGAAGCGATTTAAGGAATTTCTCAAAGAGAGGTGAGCAGCTTTTATGAGCAAAGCTGCAGAAGGTTGGAAGAGCAATTGCAGAACCCGTTGAAGTTCCGACGATTACAATTTCTTGACGCCCTGGTAGATCAGTCACCAAATAACGAAAGGTTTTGGAAAAAATTGTTAACGATCGATACTTGGTTCTTTACAATATCCACATCCCCTTACCGTATTTCATCCATTAAGAGCAGAACAATGTGTGGTCCACATAAGATAAGGCCGACACATATGAAGAACCTCCTGCTAGATTCATCAACATTCTGGGTCGGCTTTTGACTTGTTCGCTGTCAGAACATAAGGTCCTTAGTCACTTGGAAGCCAGCAAGACCGTGTTGATGAAAAAAAGAGACCTTTACGACATCGGCAACTGTCACCCAATCTGCTTGATGTTCGTCGTTCATAAACTCTTTACTCAAGTCTCCTGCACAGATTCGATAAAACACTGGACGAAGAACAACCACACGAATAAGCAGCGTTTTTAAAAGAATTCACTACTATGAACCACATCCACGCGATAACATAACTCATTGCAGGTTCACAAAGGTTCATAAGACCGCTCTTTCTCATTTCCATCGATTTGATACAGAAACCTTAGACTCAGCCGAAACTGAAACGGTCATAGATGCTGAGGACAGCCAGGTGTACGTACCTACATAGTGCATAAGGAATCTTTGTAATATGCATGGGAATACCACAACAACAATTATCACCATTCTACAAAATATCACTATTGACGCAAGAAAAGGTGTTCATTAAGGCGATGCCATCATGTCATAATTATTCGCTGTCACTTTCGTGAATGTTATAAGAACATTAGAATACAGCGATCAAGGATTGAATCGACGGCTGACATTTACATCATCTTATAACATCATATACATCATATACATAACAATATGATAACATCACTCTTATAATACCGAGCATCACAGCATGTAACGATTGTTGAACTACTTTTGAACATCGCTGGACGCTTCTTTCACTCTCAGTAGAACAAATATCTCTGAATGCTCCAATTACCCTTATTTAGGTCGATAAGTCAATACAATGAACGATCAACCTTCAGAGATGAGCAGGAGCAAGCGAGCGGCTTGAAGAGCATCTGAGAGCATCAAGAATGCAGTGAAAAGAACAAGAAGAACTGATTTTTTGCCCATCTTTTCAGCTCAAAATTTGCTGCTTCAACATATAAGCCAAAGCTCTCAAGCATAAAAAGCTATTATCCTTGCTCTTGCTCGAATATGTATGTATGAAAAACCTGTCGCTACGTAAGCAGGATGAATGATGGCGATGACGAATGTGCAGTTGAAAAGCCGATGCTAAGACGATCACGTATCTCTCAAATGAGACAAAACGCCAAAAGTTTTAACCTATCTCAACGATCGAGAATCACAAATGCCGCTCTCTACGTAAGTATGCCGAAAATAAGGAGTGTCAGGCGCGTATCGACCCATCGAAATCTAAGGTACTGGAGCCATTACCGACTGGACTTGCCGGAATGTCAAGAGTGCCACAGGGAGACCACCGACCCGATACTCGGATTTCTCGACGAGAAGCCTAGAAGAAGTAAATGATAATCAACGATTTCCTAAAACAGGAAGATTTGCTGGTTCACCACTGTATGTGTTGGCGAAAATGAAGTTATTACTGTTGCCCGCTCGAGCCATTCAACGATCAGTGAAACTACAGGTGACAGTGGTGATTGCTCTCATAAATCTTACTGTTAACAATGTTGTGTCAGCTCATCAAGGCGTAAGCCACTGCATATCATTGTGAAAACCGGATATTCGTCTATTGACCTCTAGCGATATTTAGTGAAGTCGAGTGCATTGCACATTAGTCAGAATTGATGCACGCCAGAAACATTATCACTTGTATTATAATGATTAGAAGTAAGTGGAGAGCATGTGTACCTTATATAAAGAGAAGGGAAAAGGAGAGTACATGACAGGTCAGAGGGGGGGGAAAGAGAAGGGGAGGAAGCCAGGGGGGGAGAGTTCTCGAAAGTGACAACACAGGGGGAGGAGGTGGGGGATCTGGTCGTGTTCAACATGGGAATCAAAAGTTTATAAAAGGTGATGGGCCAAAAGATCTCTGGTACTAACTTCTTATAACGACTTGCAGTTTTATTGAGTCCTAGGAAGAGTATTCATAAAAACAAAAGACTATGGTTTACGGTGGTATCGGTGGGCGCATATATGAGGTGACTGTGGGAGGTGTGAGATCTTCTCATAGGTTTCATCGGGAGAGGAGTGGGCGAAGAAAGAGCATCGAATAAACCAATTTCGTTAAAAACCCCATAACCCGTAAGTAATCAAAATTTTAAAATTACGTAATTTCCAGGTATAGGGTTAAAACCGGTTTAACTAAGCGATCGATTTAGCGCGATTTTTTGTTTTTTTTTTTTTTTTTTTTTTCTTTTTTTTTTTTTTCGCAAACATTTGGTGTAGAACTTGGTCAATTATTTGTTTCACGACTTGGGCGGTCATCTTGCGGATCAAACAAGATACCAACACGCTGGGCTCGGGAGCACACATTTTTTTACAGGGATTGTTGAGGTTTGTTGGCAGTCATAGCATACTTATTAATCTGCTGACATATACTGAAAAACAAAACAATGCTCGTTCAAAGATGTGTCGGGGCACTCAACACCAATAGTTTGCAAAATGAAAAATAAACTATACGGCCAGGGGAGGGAGCGAGAGGGGGTGGGGGCGAGGGGGGGGGGTACTTAGGCGGAAGGCGAGCGGGGGGGGGGCGGGGGGGGGGCGCTCAAATGAAGGCGAGGGTTTGGGGAGGCGCGAATGGTGGTGTAGTCACTCCCCGCTTGCAGTGAAAGGACGCTAGGAGTGGGCTTGAAAAGTGAAAGTGCGTACGGGTTCGCAAGCTGAAAGAGAAAGCGTATCGGAGAATCAATATTGCCTCCCGGCTCTCCTGCGGTCATCGCGTCTCGATAAAAATCTTCTCTCTCATCGAAGCCTTTCAATAGATTCCATTAATCCTTGGCCTAGTCTTTTTCACCTTCCTCACTAGACTAGCTTTATTCCTTTATCTCCGCCCTTTTATCGTTTACGGGGGGGGGGAAATACGGACACCCCACGGGGGGGGTTCAGCGGACGGGGCGACGCCAGGAGAAACGTTTAGCGCGGGCGTCGATTAACACGCAGACACGGGGTGCCAATCACTACACTCGTCCGACCGTTCGACGGGACCAGCAGAACTCACATTGCCTGGGCTCTCTTGGGGGTCTTTTACCGTGCCACTTCTCCCCCCACAACTTTTTCCCGGCCTCCCTCGCCAAACGTATTGTTCTCACATGACGCTCCCCAAGCTCCAACCAGCGCTTTGAAACATCCTCGGGGCAACAAACGCTTATCTCATAATAACCCCCAACTTTTTTGCAAGAAAATGTGGCAGTATGAAGACAAACAACAAAGAGTTTAAATTAAGAGTCAAGAGATTCTGGTCAATAAATCTGGTGTTTATTGCAAAAACCTTTTTACCTGCTAAAAGTTATGAAAAGGTCTAATGAAAAGTGGTGGCTTATTTGCACGTTACCGCACAGTGTGGACCCATCATGAACGAAGTAACTCCTAGAAAAGCAGACGTAGCATTGATTGTTAAAGATTTTTTCAAGAGAGTCCTCATATACTACATCACCTGAGCTTTGTGCAATAAAGTTTGCATTGCATGTACTACATCCGTATTATATGAAATCAGACAAAAAAAGCTTGTAGGGCAAACTACTTTAACAGACTGCTGTTTGTGTATGGCCGAGTGGTTACACACAAGACTATATAGAAGTGATCCTGACGATGGAGAAGTGCTTGTCAAATTGTGCCATATAAATATTTATGTGTATTTGAACTTATTGTTGGGAGAGAGGCAAGAAGCAAGTTTTTTTGGAAATTGTTATCGTGAGGGTGGGGATTGGCGGGGGTGGGTGGCAATTCCTTGGAAATCTTGTTATGAAACTGATTTTTCATCCCCTTCTTATTTTTTGTTTTCCTCCATCAATTCCATTTCTTTCCCACAAATCCCCCCCCATTCCATCAACGCGCACGGTGGTTTAGTGCAATGTGGTGAAAGACTCACTGTGTGAATCCACTCACTGCGGGTGTTATTTCCAATTATGAGGAATTCATTAGTAATGCAAAACGAAAAACAGATACCACACACAATCAACACACATGACTACCAACTTTTCGTCGGGAAGATTCGGCTGAGTGTTCATTGGTTTATTCCCCCTTCCTTTCCCCTTTTCTCGCCTTTTCCCTCCCCCTTCCCCTTTTTTTCGCCCATCCTTTCTCTCCTCTCCGCCTCTTTTGTCCCCTTCTGGACCAGTTGAAATAGTCGATGGAAGAGGAATCTGGCGTTAACAAGGCTGTGCCTATTTTGAAGTGTTAAGGCCTTGGTGTGTTGAATCTTATCGCGTAGGCGTCCTATGTCGGACTGTGAATACGAACGCGTTTCTACTACTCCCCCCCCCGCCCCCCTCCTCTCCCTGCCCCCCCCCTCCTCCTTTTTTTTTTTTTTTTTTTTCTCTTATGTCTTGGCGTAGTGTTGTCTTTGCTGTTTTGGATCGGCTTCGATTTCGAAAAGTTCTTCGGGTTCGCCTTTGCTAGTGAGTAATGGGGAGTGGGGTGAGAGTGGGATTCCTCCGTGTCCTTCCATTTGTATTTGTTTGATTTAGGATAATGGTGTGGTTGTTGTTTGTGTTTTATATGAGTGGTAACTCTGCCATCAAACGAACGAATTGTGTGTGAAAGTTTTATCGTTGGTGTTTTACAGTCCTTATCAAAGAAGAAGCCATTCAACAAACGGACTTACGTAGAGAAATCTTAAACAGCTAAATGATTTAGGTTAGGAGTTTCCTGTAACACCACTTCGTCTCCTAACCTAGAGTTACATTCCAACAAGACAAAACAGTGTTTAGAAAAATTTTGGAATAAACATGGCGTATACCACGTCTGTAAAGTTCCAGACTTTACCAAGAATTTTTTCTCTCCTTTGTTTTATTTGGTTTTGTTGCGTATTCTTTTTTTTTGATGTAGCAATATTTTTGCTTATTTTTCTCTATGTTTCTGTTTTGCGTATAGTTCCCTTCTATCAATAATCTTTTTTGTCATCCATGTAGTTCAACACTGTTAATTTATGTTTCACTTGGTCATATCCCCAATTGTAAACATTTTTAATCATCTAATTAATGGTGCGTTTTTCATTCTTTCACTTTTGTTTTTACTCTTTTCTGTTTACACTTGTAGCTATTCGTGGACT
>JAHQIW010006295.1:0-39886 GCA_019055375.1 Parelaphostrongylus tenuis
CCATCAAACACTGCACGTCAAAAACCTATTTGGTCTCCGTCTTGCTTTCTTCGGTGTCGCCCGTTCCCCGCAACGTAATTGTCTTCTCCGCTTCCCTTGCATCCCGTCTCTTCCAGCCCGACCCTACTGCCTTTTTCATCCTTTCGCGTTATTGCTTTATCATTGGCAAATACTTTATGTTGCGCCAAGGTACTCGCTGATTGCGCCTAGGACCTGAAACATGTCCCACCATGCACTAAGAAATAGTTTTTTTATGTATTCGTATTTCCACCCGTATTCCATAAACGGCGGAAAATTTTGTTAGTGTGCCCAGCTCCAAACGCCCTATAGTCCCCACACTCGCGACGCCTGCCCGACCGCTGACTTTTGGCGTGGTAGCCCCTATTAGGGGCGATACCTAAGCTATTACCCTACTTGCAAGGGCCCCCTAGATGACGGTCCATATTCAGCCGCAATTGGCCCCTAAGAACTGTGAATCTGAGCTTCGAACTTGTCGCATCCGAATCGACATAGGTTTTATATTCCTAAGCGTTTCGAAGAATTTTGTGTGGCTTGTTCTCTTTGTTCATAAACTTTATGCTCGCTGCTTTTCTAAATCACCGTCCCATGTTTTGTGTGAATGAGCACAAACACTGATACGTGCCCTATGAAACCATATTGTTGGTCAGCATTTAATGTAAGTTAGTCATGAGTTCCACATAAGTGGGAGAGATACTACTACATTCGGAACTTTTATAGTTTTGAAAAGTCTCTTCAGATTCATTGCGGTTTCTGAGTTTTAATTATCACCAAAGATCATCACTGATTTTACCTTGGTTATGTTTATTCTAACAATGGTAATCGGTTATTCCATTTATTGTGCGCAATATATTTATCAATTTATCTTCGAGTGCTGTTTTTGCATCACTCATAGTTTCCAATATGAACCTCCAACACATGAGTCCTTCCGTTGCACCACACGCCTTGCCATTCAGGCTGTCTAGCTTGTAGATTTCGTCTTCAAAAGCGCGATCTAAAAAAGAGAAGGCTTTTTCCAAGGCGTTCTGTTGATTGATATGCAAACGCCGCTCCACACCCGAGAGAGAGATCTAACCACCCGATACAATTATCCATTCATCCCTGTTGATTACCCTGCAATCACTCACCACGTGAGTGCCTAAGATCCTGCCTCCTAAATCTCCGCCTAACATAAACGCGAGTTCAACTTACGCACAACAATATGTGGTGCTGTTGACACGATGGTCGCTGCACGACATTGCATACCGTCCCGCAGGTTGCCCGGATGCATCGTTTTCCTCGTCGCACTTTTCCTGATTAAACCTCTCTTCGACCAGCGATAGTCTCTTTGTAAATGGGGTAAAGTGTCACAGTGAGCGTTACACGCCTTTTTCCTTGACTGCGTGCTGCGGGTGCGCTTGCTTTCCATCTACGTCTGGATAAGCCATCAGGATGTGTTGCAAGAATCTAAGGGACAAACTTTTGTGCCCCCACAACAAACAACAGCCATTCTTATAAATCGATTTTGTAGAAATTACGCTGCTTGTGTCTCAAATCTCACGAACATCTAGCGCCGATAGATAGTCGAATGTCATCGTCGAATGTGTTAACCCGACAACAAGAAGTTTTATTTGTACATGTTGGTCTGGTGCAAGATTTTTTTGTAATCTAAGGGGCGATTCTCATTAATACCTATTCTTCTTGTAAAGGATCTAAATTCTATATAGCACCACGGCGAATGCTGACATGAGGACAAAACTCTGAGGGTTTTCTGCTAGGATTGGAGCACCCAACGATAACCCTTTCTCGTGAGACTCACGTGCTTAACCGTTCCACCATCGAAGAGTCGACTGCTTTTTGATTGTCGCTTAGAGCTAAAGTTTAACTCTATTGGTACTGAACCCAGCAATGACTTCGCCAACAAGAAGTACGAAACAAGAACATCGTTGGTGTATGACATGATAACCCAGATAAGCTACGAGAAAGAGACAAGTGCGATTATGGGGTTAAAAGTCACTAAGTTTCAGAGTTTTGTTTGTATTTCAACCACCGTTGTGGTTTTAAAACTTTCCCCCTCCGTCTAAAAAGAATTTGTGTCTATATCAGTAGATAATTTAGATACATAACTCTAACTGAGCATGCTTCGTATATTCATTCGTCAAAAGCTCTCGATTGGTGATTTTGAACGTGAATGTTTTCGTACGGAAAAAACGCACTCAGGTGGATGGCCTACTTGACACATCAGATTTTTTGTATTTCAATGTAAGTTATCCATTTTTTTTGGAAAATAAATGCCGCATGTTATCGAAGCAAAATGAATAATAAATGACATAACAATGCGTCCTCCACCTCTGGAAATGATTTTTGTTCGAATGTACATTTTTACAAAGAAAAAGTATCCGGGCACTGTCCTTTACGAATTGTGTGGGACTATGGGCTTTCCACTTAACTGGCATCAGACCAGGTGTTTTATTTCCACTGTAGCGCCGGTTACAGAAGGCTGTATCTGAATTCACTAGACAAAGAATAGAGTCTGGTTGAGTTGTAGGCGAAAACCAGGTTTTGTAGTTTTTTTCGAACTGGATTTTAACAAATTGGAAATGAATCCTCTTAAATTTTTTTGGTTGAGTTGTCTACACAAGAAAGTATTAAAATTTTTATTTGAAAGGCAACAAACTCCTGCTGTTGACCGGTATTTGTCCGATTTGAAAGGTCGTTCGTCTTCTTCTAAAAAGGATTGTCTTCAACATGAATATTATTTATTTTTTGCCCAGTCTTCTGTATGGATGGAAAGCTCCGGGTGACCTGGAGAAATCAGACACTAAAATAGTGGCGTGTAATGCACGGTATCATTAAATCAGTGCAGGTGATCTTCCTCATTTAAGGATGTAAAGGACTGAAATGAGTGTCAATTGCAATACTTTGGCTTCTTTATTTACAAATTTCTAAGTTACCAACCTGGGTATTATGAATGTTATAAAAAGGGGGGCCTGTGCCAGAGGTACGACTATTTTTTTCGTAGGTAATAAAAAAATTAGAAATGGGATGCACGTCAATTGATTGTTTGTAGGTGCCACTGATATACAATGTTCAGATGTGGCCATCTCTTGAGTTAGCGTTTATGTTATAAATTGTTTACAGAAAACGGACAACAAGATCCTTCCCAGTCCCAATTCAACCTGTAAGCAGACATGACCTCATGGTTCGTATCATATCTTGTTTCCACGTTGTCATTGCATTAAAAAACGGACGGCGCAAAGACTAGCAGAATACGTTCCCTGGCTGTCGCTCAACAAGTCTCTCGCATGATTATGTGCTTCTCATCGTATATTATATTCAAATTCTCGTATTCACGGTAAGTCTTGCTTATTTTTTTCACCAAACTTTTATTTCTGTTTTTATACTTTTAAGTTTGTGCAAATAGACAACGTAAATCGTAAATTTCTTCATAATCATGGACGCGCTGAAGCCATGAGGTGGCCTACTCCTTAGCTACTACTCTCCGTGTTGTAGTGCCTACCCTCCTCATAAGAAAAATTCTGTCTTGATTGGCTTTCGGGCAATAGGGATGATTCGAGGCTTTGTTTGTCGTAAATTGTCGTAAGGGCAAAAGTCCGGGGCAAGCCTCACAGGGGGACATATTATTCCAGCGATCAAAGATGCAAAGCAATGAAAAAATAATATACTTTTCATCTAGGACACATATTGTGTTTGGCTGGAAATACATCATCTACGCTGATAGTGCTGTGATTGTCAGCGGGCTCCGGTGGCATGTCCAGATAGCCAAGTCCGAGGATAATCTTCAACATTTCATGTCCGTTTTCCACGATTAATTATATCTGTGTTTCGGACAAGGATTTAGCCATGGTAATGTTCGAAATTTTTGACATGTAATTCTCAGTACTTCGCGGAGATTTAACCTTCCTGCCACGGATAGACCGTTGGACTGGATGTAGTACGGCCTGGGACTAAATCGCTTTCTGTCTTGTTGTGATGATTTTGTAGGCAATCAGCACCGACGTGCTACTTTGCATAATGACAATCGGCAAGCATTATTCTTGAAGAAATAGAAACCAGTGATTCCGACGTATTACCGATGAGCAACATGTAATAGTGATGGTTACATGAATATAGGGCTTCTGAGAAATATTGCTTTCGTGCGTGTTTCAAAGCATCATATTTTTTACTTTTTCTACTGTCTCAGAAAAAAAAATAACTTTGTTATATTGCTCTGAGATTTTTTTTTTATTCCAGTTGACACCTAGGAGACCTGTACGAAAAGAACAAAACTAATAGGTACGAAAGGGTTACTCCCCTTCAAACCTTGTAAGCAATTTCTCGAGAAGACCAAACGGAGGACGACACAAACGGGCCACTTTCTTCCGGACCAGCGTGTGGCACCGTGTGCATACCGTGGCATTTTGAAACCAACGGCACCATTGTTCCGTGCAGCCTCAGCAACGGAAAGACCGTAATTTTGCTCGCTTTGGTACACTCCGACAACAACTTATCAGAACATCAAAATACTCGTAACAAGTCTGATCGACTGTCGTTTCACACCCAACGAAATTGGTCTCTGTTTTTTGACACTAGAAATCTTTGCGCGATAACCGTCCTCAATGCTTTTCCCCCCCCCCCCCCCCCCGATCGTAAGTTGATTTCCATACGACTACCTGCAGCAGACCGGACCTAGGCGTGAAATTGATATGTGGTTCGTTCTTCGAGCCGTGGAGTGCTTATTTTTGCTGGCGCCCTGGGGCTTTTTATCACGTCCATTTTTCAAATCCAGTTAACGCCTTATTCAAAGGCAGACCGCGCTCATCAAGAAAAACTACTATTGTTCTGCTTTTAGTATTGATCTAGAACTGGCCTTTAATTTCGAGTTTGTTTGTTGAGCTGCCACTGATGTAATCTCGAGAGGGCAAAGTATAGCAGGGATAGTCGAACAGACCATTTCCATCAGGATTTGATTGCTCAAACGCCTAGGATGGTAACAAGCTCCTCTCTGTTACGTGGCTATTGCGTTATCCATGAGATTAATGGACTTAGTAGTGTTAAATAGTGTGCACCTGCGATTTCCATTGTTAGTTAATTGTGTTGTATGCACATTCAAGGCAAATTGAAGTAATTGTTGATTCGTGGCCACACACAGGAGAAGGCGTTTACAGGTAAGTCAGGGTTTTTGTTGTCGCTTTTGTTTTTTAGTTTTCTATTTGTTTTTATGTTTTTTATTTCTTAGACATTATTTCCGACCGAAAATCAGCTGTCATATCCTTCGACCCGGGCAACGATATCTGTACAGTACACATTCCAGTTATTAAGGAACGTTCCGACTAGCTATTCGGGCATTCAATCTTAAGGTTTGTTTTTTTTTGCAAGAGGTGACCACCTGATCGCAAAAGGTTAAATTTTATATAAAAGCGAATATGATGACTCTTTTCCTAAAGACACAGAAGTTAGAGCAGCGCCTCACGCCTGCTTGATCTCTTGATGTATACAAATAATCATAGTACATATCGTGTTTTTCGTAGCATCTTTACCCTTCTTTCATGATGGCGTGTACCGTTCTTGGTTCATGCGTTCCTAAATTTTGGTAAATTGCTGACATTAAAGAATTCAAAAAGTTGTTTGAGGTAGAAATGTCGATAAGATGATTATAGTACAGCAAAACATGGAGCAAGAGATTGGGAAAATCTAGTCTTATCTACAGGGATGTGGTTTTCCAGTACGAAAAAATAGAATTTTTTAGACCGTATGGGTGTTCTTTTTTTTTGCTGAGAAAACCGGTGCAAAAGGGTCTAAATCATATCCCATCTACGGTTCGGGACTGATGAGGTTTTTTCTTGAAACCTTATGTTTCGTTATATAAGTACCAGATTTTCATTTGCAACGTCAGCGCACTCTCGTAGCCGTCCCAAACCGATCGCCAGCCGACACATCGCTCTTCGTCCCGGAAAGCGCCTAAATGTTGGTTGGAATGTGTATTTTGCCTAACAAGTTGGTCTTGGCGAGCAGCCTTAGGATTTATGGTGTCGTAACACTATGGTCAACTTAGAAGATTAAAAGTATCTTTTAGGAATAGGGAAGTCACTGGCATGCGTCTGAAGACTTTTTGTTGTCATCAAAAATACGTAAATTATATCTTAAGTGGATGGTATGGAACTGTTTCTCTGCGAGGTTCGTACTTTTCAAGTGTTGTTTTAGGACAGTGTAGTCGGCAGTATGGTAATGCTTACGAATATTACTTATCGAGCGGAAAAACGTGCGGTGAATCGCGTACGTTCTTTCAGTGTTCAAATTAGTTTTGCTAAACTGGTTTTAAATATATAGAGTTGGAAGCTTTTGAGTATAATCTTGTCACAATATTACTTTTTGGAGAATTATGTCTACTCAGAAAGGCCAGGCACGTATCTAATTGCCGTACTGTGAATGTGGGCTCATTGTTTGATCACAACCTAATGTTGTAAATCAGTATTTGCAAGCAATCGAATTTATTGAGCGCTAAGGAATGCCTTGCAACACTTTATAGAATTGTAGAAGCTGTTTTAAAGAGTGGTGAGTTAACATAGTAATGAAATCTTTTCTGTTTATTTATTTACTTGACTCTCATGGCATGTAGTGTGTCTACGGATTCCTGCACTATTCGATTTGAATTTTTTTTTTGCATCCATTATCCATGGTGATCCTCTCATTTATCTTCGACTAATGAAGAATTAACTCTACTTTGAATTCTTAACAACTCTGAATCAGTGCCCACATTCGTAATTCACTGATTCTTTGTCCACTAAAACAGGGCGGATCACGAGAAAGCTCCCTTCTGAGAGCTCAGTACGATGTGGAAGATTAGATTCTACAGTACCTTGAAAGAGGAAACATTATAGAATGAAGTCGTCTTCTGACTCAAGGACCAATCTGAGAAACATCATTACGCGACCAGCTTCGGAACTTAGTCAGTGTCATTTGAAAGTTAGCGTCCTAGTCACACTAGATGAGTTTTCCGCCATGTAATGATTATTTATACTTCGAAGATGACCCCTGAGAGATGAGCCATGCATTCGACTTCAATTTTTCGTTTCGTTTGGAGTAACTGAATGCATATTGGCTTTTACAATGACTCTGCGGTGGCCTACCATTGTATTAAGTCAGTGCTGCTTATTCTCCCAGACAACTCTGGCACCAATTTACTGACCTCTAGAAGGATGGAAGGCTCAGTGAACCAAAAGTGCGAGAATCGAACCGTCGACCTTTGTGCGACGCAGATCACCTCTATTCACTGTGCCGCATATGTTCCTATACATAAATATGTATATATAATTACTGTTCCAATTATATTTTTTCGAACCTTTGAGTATGCACTCTGGTTAGCAGATTGCATTTGATGACTTTTGACTTCAGCTTTTCCCATCGATATTTGGTTCGATTCCATTGGTACCAAAGTCATCAATGCCAATCAAAAGCATCTCTGAACTAGACTGTGATCGTCCACGGTCAAAGTGCAGGTATTACTTTTCGATAGCTCAAATTGAGGAAATCTTTGAAAAACTTTGGCTTAGAAGCCTTTGAACAATAAAGCGACCTCTTAGGTGGAGTAATGCCGAGTCGACGGTGTCGGAATGGCGAATTGGACGAAATGTTGACAGGTGGAGCGAATTTATGGAGGTTGGCTTGATATTAGCTTAAATGGTATGGTTTTTCTCACTAATACTGAAGCATAGGGATCGAATTTTGTGCCAGTAGCAACTGTATGCTAAATTGTACAGCTTAAATGTTGCTGATAAAAATCTCGCTCAAAGAAGATCTCGAAAATGTGTTTTTCTTCACTTATTCCTTCAAACTTTTTCTCATTGTTCAACATACATACCATTCACGTCATCATATAGGGCTCATCTGGAATCCTAAATGACTACGCATTCGAATCTTAGATGATAGCCTCTCAGTTGACAAATAACCTACTCAATTGAAATAAATGCCATATGATTCCAGAAAGGACATCTCAGCTGAAGTTTGCCTTATTCTCTAACCACAAGTGCTGATTTGTGTAGTTCACAAAACTTTTCCCCATGCTCGTGTACGAAGCAAATAAGCGGCTTGAACATTATCAACGGATATGATACTATATGTCTTATGATGTGGAGTTTATTTTGCAATGCATTCCTTTCGAATTCGCACTTTTCAACAATTCAGAACTATGAAACAATTTGGAAGTGGAAGCAATATTTCGTGGAAATTTCTATATTCATGCGGCTATAGAGCGAAGCTTTTTTTCTAGAAACTGGTGGCTGTTTCACGTATTTTAGCACTCGAAAAAGTATCGACCATCAATGAAAAAACCATCAAAGCTCCATGTTTTAGCACAATATTCTGCTACTCTGTTATTGTATCACTGCGATACATAAATTTATATTTTCATTAGTCCATGGAGAGTTCGATAACATTTGTTGAGTCAGGAAAAGTAATTAGTTCTATAATTCAATCGTTTTATCTTCAATGTTGGATATTACACGTTTTAAGGTATCCGAATTAGAGAAGTCACATCCAACGTCGGCATTTTTGTTTCTCGCCGTGGACTCACTTTCTCCTAGAAGATATGCAACACTTCGAAGTGATCTTATTCCTTGTACACAGACCACTACGACACTCTCTGTGAAGTTTAGTGTCTTTTTCTCAACAATAGAATGATGTAGTCTTCGTTTAGCAGAAAAATATCTAGAAAAGGACTCACGAATTTGCCAGTGGATCCAAAAATGCAATGCAATTCTTTCAGGCTATGCAAACAGAATGACAATTAAGATATAATAAAATGCTCATTGATATTGCAAGATAAAATCAATCACAGTAATCTGTTTGGGACAACACATGGCGTTCTAACTATTTTTTGTAGTTCTGTCAATGATCTACTAACGCAAACGGGATCCATGTTAAAGTTAACATTCATTGGAATAGAAGTGATGGCCAGAAGTCAAAGAACACGAACTTCTTGAGCTGAATTCAAACATAAGTGGTCGCATTTTTCAGTTCTTTTGTAACTTTAAAGTATTAAGTAGAACAGGATATAACGGGAACTGAAGCTATGGGGTTTAATCCTAATCATGCGAGTCTTTCTACCATCCATCCACTTGATAACAGCGGCAAGTATTATTCTCCGTTATCTACATTAGAAGTTTTTAGGATACTGGTTAAAAGCTGGCACACAAGTCGAAGTATGTTCTGTGGACATCGACGGTGTAGCTCTCAGTTGTGCTTACTTGAGTGAGGAGAGACTCACCTGGACCGATTGAAATAGACGTGGATGCCTATAGTCAGCCGTTTCGAGTATGTGCTATGTTTGTGAGACAATAACTTTGACACTAATTACTGGTATCATCACCATTATCTTCATGACCTGACGTAAACGTCAACGAATTTTGCAATCGATTCGTTTCCTCGGATCCATCATGTAAGAGTCTTTTGACATTTTTTATCGTGCGGGAGAGCCGCACTACAGCGTCCTTATTTGGAATGATGGAATGAGGAAAATCTCCTTGTTCCTGACTAAATTGCTACCAGTTTCCTGATTCTGGCAGGTTGAGGACGTCTGGAGAACTCGGAACGGGATTCAGTCGGTATGTGGTGGATAGGATCCCCAGTACAACGACAAGAACACTACCAGCGTGCCCCTCGCTCGCTTGTCCTTTGATTACTATTTTCTTGAGAACATGCAGAATAAATTAACACCTTTTTTCATGCAAAGAACTACTTAGAAACTGATAGATATAAACAGAATTTTAGGCCTGAGAGTTTATGCTCTCAGTTCCAATCCTCAGCATCAATTGTAGCTAATTGTACATAGCCAAGTTTTTATATTTTGACATGACCTCATAAGCTTTTTCACAGCATTTTTTTTTCATCCTTATTGTTTTGTTATAGGCGCGAAGTAGCTCAACGGCTAGTGATGTGGCGTGTCAGGAAGGAGGTGGTGAGCAAGGCGCTGGTTTACTCTCCCCCTCCTCCACACTCACTTGCAATCAATCAACGGACGCCTTAGAGACTTCCTTAGCCTGGCTACCTTCAAAATTGCAAGAATAATTTTCGCGGCCTGCATTCCAGATTTTGTGAAAAAGACGGAACTTTGTAAGCAGCAGCCGAAGCTATATGGAAAGTATTAAAAGACTTCTTGTAGGAGGAATATGAGGAAACGAAGCGGAGGCAAAAAGTGCTGGGATACGCACAAATGTCTGTGATAAAGAGTCGTGTAAAAAATAGAAAAATAATTTGTTATCATACTACGACTAAATCTGTGTCACACGAGCTAAATAAAACGTAGTTGGCTTGGAAATCTGACGTCAATTTTCAACATTTCAGTATACGTTCGAAATGATCGCATTTGATGAGTCGTCCATTGGCTTGGTGGTATTATCAGATATACATGTAAAGGGTCTTCTTTGCTCCGAAGCACCTCCACCAGTTGTCACGACGATTGATCCTCCAACGGTATTTCGATACTATTTGTGTTATGCAAAAATTGTTTGTATAAGTGATTCACTTACTCTCGACAGGGAAACGGTGTAAATTTCGGAATGGCAGTTGACAAAGCAATCAAAGGTTGCGCTAGAAAGTGATAACAAATGTGACAATAATTTCGAAAATAAGTGATTTTGCATGATGTTGAAGGCTGTCTGGTAATGTTTATGCTCTCGAATATGGAAGCATAAAGCGTAAGTAGCTAAGGATTCGTTCAGTTGCAACTAATTTGTGGGGAACATTTTTCACGGCTCATGAGTAATGCATTTATTCTCTCCTTCATGACGAAGTCCTACTCGGTTAGGGATTTCTGTACTCGCAAATCAGAGCATCAAATTCCTCCAATGGAAATGTCGTTACCAAAACATCATAACGTTTCGAATAACGTTTCGCATTTAGATAGCTTCTCTATTCGGTCTACAACAAGGTCCCGGCCCACATGTACCGTATCCTCTTGATTTGAATTGCGATTTCTCGCAAGACTACTGCAGTCAGTGGGTTAACGATGATGGCTTGGTATCCTACGGAGTAGTACCAATGAACAGCAAGAAATTCCCGGTTCCCAATGGTATTGAAGGTAAATAGTTATTCCTTCTGAAAATTATATGATAAGGCGAACCAAAGACTAAAAAGATTTTGTCTTCTCGTAGAACAGATTCTATTTATGTTTATTTACATCAGTTGTTTTAGAATAGGGTTTCTAATATTATCAATTGCAGGCGAACCGGTTGAGAAACCAAAAATTTTGCCTCAATATTTGCCAATTATATGGTTGTAACCTTGGACAAGATTGATACTTCATGCTAAATCCGGTCGTGTTCAATGAAAGTTGCCTTTTCTGATTTTTGGCAAAAAAACGTTCCAAATCCCCATGGCGGTATTATCCTGGTGTATTCCGTGGCCACTCAAGACATCATGCTTCAAAGGCGCATATTTCAGTCCTGAGTTTTAGGGAATGTTGCGATATTTGTACTGGAAGGTGTAAAGACGTCGACTCTACGCTCTAGAGAAGTGCCGTGTGCGTCTAATGCTACTGTGACTGTAACGTATATGAGGTAGGTGGAGGGTATCGGATGATATTCAAGTAAAACTTCACGAAATGTTCTTTTGTTTTGCGAAGACCTCTGCTTTATGAATGGATGCATGGAATAGGATTCAGTGCTCCCTTAAGCCTAATAGGAACCTAGGCAAGAGGTCTCTGCTTTGTTGACCCCTACTCTTTCACAACGGTGAACACGCAATTTTAACTATTCTTCACTTTCGCCTATCTACCTAGTTAGTCGCGATAGCGCGTGTCACGTCTTCACATCATGAGTAGGGGAATTAGAAGAGAACCAAAAGCGACCATGTGCTTTCCTGAGACGCGATAAATTAGAAAAACGATTTCTTCTTTGTGCAACTTGGCTTTAGCATAACTTCTTTTTATACGAGTCAACATAACCAAAGGCCCGAAATCAAGCGACTGGAATTTCTATGGGCAGCGGTTAAGAGTTGTCTCCAATAAATTAGCTTCTCCTTGTCCCTCCGAGGAAAACTGACAAGCTACCCGTGAGCGCCCACTCGCCACGTTCGGAGCTCAGCAATTAATATGTTGAGTATAGAAGCTCAACACAGTATAGGAATTGGGCTCATTTTCCTGACTCAGAAAGAGCCCCGATATGTTAGCGTCGAGGAGGGCTGCTAAAATTCCAGGATCATGCTAGAGTGCCCAAATAAAAACGTACTAAGGTGATAATTTGTGTCTATAATTCACGTATACTTGCATACGTATCATCTATAGAAGTTTAGGAATGCAGGAAATAAGGGTGAGGTACGACGTAACGGCTCAGCTGTGACGAGAAGTTACCATCCATTTCACATTGTCTTTGACCCCGGAGAAGAATTGTTACTTGGAACATACGATAGTGGAGAAGTTAGCAGTGTTTGTGTTCTCGTCAAAATGAGTTTGACCACGAACATCGGCTTATTCGAACAACTACCAATCCGGATCGGATGCTCACAGTTCAAACAATGTGGATCGATACCAGCTTTGAACCAAGATAGTTGTTTACACACCAACCTGAGGCTATGACGAAGAGTCGACGCAGGTTGCTTATGAGTGGGAAGACTAGCAGAATCGTATTATTGTTTGAAAAGAGAGATCTTCACGATATTCGCAACTAGCACCCAACCTTCTTCCTGTCTGTTGTCTGTATTTACTGGAGTCGGTTTGAGAGAAGTCAAATGAAAGAAAGCCATACGAATAAGCGGATTTCGGGGAGAATGCAGTATAATGGATCACATCTACACACCAACAAGGATTATCGAAATATTGCAAGAGTACGAGAGATCGCTTTGTCTCATTTTCATCGTTTTGAAGTGCTCAGTACGTGAAGAATCTTCGTCATCTATATAAAGATTTCACAACGAAAATACTACTATTCTATGAAGATACCGTCGATATAAGAAGGGAGTTTTAACAAATACCATCTCGCCAAAATTATTCGCTGCCACACTTCAGATTGTCATCGAACGTTAGAATGTGACAGCATAGGAGTCAAAATTGATGGTCGGCAATTAGACTATCTTCGCCATTTGCTTATGACGCTGGGAATTAGCGAGGCGGAGTGTTGGAGATACTATAGCGCTTGTGGAAAGATGTATCTCCGGTTAAATCTCACAAGAACGATGCTCATGAAAAAGCGCTGGTTATGAACGACCTTATAGGACTTAATAGAAGGAATATTTTCAAAGGATCCATTTATGTATATCGAGGTGGAGAAGTCAATATGATGAGCGACTAAGCTCGATAAATGTGCAGGAAGCGAGCAAATCTGGGGAGCGTCCAAGAGCATCGAGCACAATGAAGATGGCAAGACATACTTTCATGCTCAATGCACAAGAGAAAGACCACAGTTCTTATGGTCTTTACAGTGAAAAGGACACACTGGGCTGCTCTTGCAAAGAGAACTGAGGAAAGGGAGCTTCGAAGTTTTCTGGTCGAGTCACTCCACGATCACCGGAACGACGGATGATACGGATGATACTTAGAGAGAGCTAACAACATAAAAGTGATAGCAACATGCAGACATATCCATTTTGCGTGGACTCTACCATAGCAGCTTAGGCAAAGCTTGAATATGTAGATCTAATTGAGACATAAACATTAATGGGAAGAAAACAAGCACTCGTTATCCGTGATGTATAAAAGAACTCTGCTTATATAAATGTTGATATTGATTATGGCATTTTTCTGTTAGACGACACGGAATGAAGAAATCACTCCTTTCGCTAGACAAGAAGTTTTCATGATACTGCTAGTAATCATTTGAGAGCTCAAATCTCTGGCTGCTGCGCTACGTGGCCTTCTCCAAAAACCTTTTCATAACGCCTTAGCATTCAGAATAACATTATGTTTTACACCCGCCGTGTGCTTTTACTGTTACTTCGCTGGAAGCACAAAAGCATATGAGAGGGTAGACGAAGTCTTGCAGTATGAGAGTTATACACTCAATCTGAAGTTTTTTCAAAGGCGGAGGAAAAGCTTAGATCAATTAACGGAGATTGTACTCCACATGTGAGTCGCGCCAGCGTGATCGATTGAAGGTTGTGTCGATCCACGTTCAGGCACTCCTTGCGCACACACTAGCCGACAGGTAAATGGTTCCCTAATGTGAAACTCGATCTTGCTTTCCCTGCTATACTGCATTTAAGTGGCCTTTCCAGAAAGTAAGCTTGGTATTGGAATTGTCGAAACTTACGCTATCGAATGGTTCTTGTAATTTGAGGAAATAGCTCAGCGTCACAAAAAGGTATTTCAAAAAACAGGCACATAGCGCACCAGCCAAAGATTTAAACTTACAAATGATTACTAAAACTCTTACCAAAATATTCTTGTTTGGCGTGAGGACTCGTTTCTTCTTCCTGTGCCTTTGAAGTAAAGAACTGATTTTTCGATATAGTTCCATTTGTTAGATCGGAATACGGATTCGTTCGCCTCTGTGCACTTGGTCATTGTGTAGACGGTTCAAACACTTTCGGAGAGATGAGTGTATCAGCATCATCGAAAGAGCCATTTGAGGTAATACTGCTATATATTCATATCATACAAAACAAGTCTTTTGAAAGGTTAGTGAATCAATTTGAATAGTAGCTACGTATGTCTTTCTCGAAATCTATATAGTTTCAGCTTTATAATTAACAATGATTTCACAGCGTGATGTAAAAATGATAAAGGATAAAGCTCTTGGCGTTGTTCAATCCCTGAAGGATGCTCCATGTTTTCGTGTTCAATTTTTAATTTCGTTTGACGTGATTTAATGCATATGTGGCCTATACAATGACTCGCGGTGGCCTCCTGCTGTACCGAGTCGGTGCTCCTTATCCTTTTAGACATGTCTAAGACCAGTCTGGTAACAATTTATTGAACCCGGAGGGATGGATGGCTTGGTGAGTCATGGGCGCGAAATCGAGCCAAATTCAAATTAGAGACGTTGTCACTTCACCACTTTAGGACGTCAAAATGTGTCCACATTCTCATAAGTCATGGGTCTTAGAGTCCCTAACAATTTGTCACTGCTCTGTTTGATAGATTGTTGATTATGCAAGCTGTGGGACAACTAACTTCAGCTCAATACACGTATTGCAGTTCTCCATCGTAGCCGCATCTCATAAGAATGCAGTGGTCGTTATTAGTTCAATCTCTACCTCTGGCAACGTGTGCATGCTCAGAACCGCCGAGCAATTGATGTGCAACAAAATATTGTGTTCCTTCACTCGGTATGAATGCCTTTAACAGTATCAAAGTTCAAGATATAGACGATGTTTGCGAGCGTTCATCTTGCAGAACATCTTTGTAATTACAAGTCACTTCTGGAAAAGGATGATAACGTGCCATTGACCATCGGACCATCAGGTAATGGTGCTCCAATATTAAAGTAATATTTTGTGCTATCTTAGGATAACTTTATATGATTATAAACTACGATATAACATTGTTGCATTTAATGTGGTCAATAATAAGGAGCCTCATAGTTGGATATCTATGGGGACAATATATTTTCTTCAACCAACAATCATTTTAGGGCCAACATTTTACGGAGATATGCTGTAATCAACTAGAAACTTTATCACATGTAGCACAGTTATTTGAGTAACTCGGCTAGAATGGAGTAATGCTATGAAAATTTTTGTGCCAAACGAGCCCATTATACTTTTTCGTGATAAGGCAGGTACCAAGACTGATTGGTGTGTTTCATCACGGTACTTTTGAGAATCATTGACATCACACCCCGCAATGCTTGTGAATAAGTAGCACTCAATAAAGTACTCCTTTTGAAGTTTCTATCACGATGTTCATGTGTTTAGGAGCAATGGCGACGATATCCAAAGGAAAACACAGAGCGATACTCCGCAGTGCTCACTTCGACCTAACTTCTCCTGTTATACTGAACATCACAGTCACTCAGGCCACTTATGGATCTCGGGTTCTGCTCTGTCCCGACAGCACAAGGTACTCATTTTGGAGTGCTATCAAACACGCATGTGTGTTGAGTTCAAGCTATGTAGGTCAATTTTTTTAAAAATACGTTTTTTTAGCGATTCCGAGTCTTGCCACGAACTACTGGGTCCTCGAGTGGAAAAACCAATGAGAAGAAGTGTGCTGTTCCATTTGGACGTTGAAGCTCATCAATTTGCCGTTGTGCTCTATCACGACAAAGCCGAGCAGTTCGGCCCCGCTCAATTTACTATCCATTCCATAGATCTCAAAACTGCAGATAGTGGACAAATGTGTCAGTCTTAGGAAATCATAAGATATTTGTAATAGGACACGCTAGAGTACGAGCACGTCCATTCATGGTTGTTTTTGATAAGACTGCAAGAGGTGCAATACGTGTTAGATTTCTACAAACGTCTCAAATTTCGCTATTTCCGAGAAAGCCATCCGCCAGACATCTTTGAGCGCTTCTCTTGCTATGTTCTAAGTAGTTACATCCTTCTCATCTAACCTTTTTTTTGCATTGTTTGAGGCATAAGTTACTGCCACTACCTGTGAATACATGCCATAAAACTACAATATTTTCATTGTCTAAGAAACTAGACTCTTGTTATGCGTTGTACTTTCAGTGCTGGTGTACATTTTGTAAGTACTTCTCGTTTTTATCATCAATATATTAAAAATTGCCAAATGTCTGACTGCAGATTTCTATGACGGTTGTGTTGATTACGTGCGCGGTGGACTACGAATAATGGTATTGGCTTGGGGGAACCATGAAACACACTATTGGTCCTCAGTTTGGTCACGTACTCCGAGCAAACCAAAGTTTTCGGCTTACCTCGGTTGATGAGTTGGCATGATCATCTCAGTCTAGGAGAACAGTAACACTCTTCACAGATGTTTAGCCCACGGCAAGTCATTGTATTGTTTAGATATGCATTCAGCTATCTCCTACAATATTTGATGAAGTCAAATGCATGGTACATCCCTTAGGAAGTGGTCACTACTGAAAGTCTATTTATAAACAGTCGATGCCATGGATCAATTTTGCACCTACCAGCCGTGATCCATCGGCTGAATAGTGGTGATAGCACAATGTCATTGTACATTGTGCTATCACCACATACGCCTCCTTCTTTGCTACAATGCAGGGCTTATTTTGGGGCGTGGGTCACTGACGAGGTTGGCGAGACCCCCCAAAACACGCGTGTATAGCCCTAGCGCGCAAAATATTATCAAAAATTTAAATTGCATAATTATAGCGTAGTTTTTGAAAGCAGTCAATGCCATAGGTCAATACTGAAAGCTTTGAGCTCTTCATGCACTGAGTGACCTCTAGGAGCTCCTGACAAAGCCCTCCAGGACTAATCAGCGTCAACTTTTTCCCTTCAAAACTTTGTGTAAGTAATATTATCGGAATATAACTATCTTGATTTTGGCATTGCGAGTTGTATACGTGTTTCGGCGTTACTCGCACGCCTCTTCAGTACCGCATGTCCTTGAGGTTCACCTCTACAACTAGTAACACCGTCGTTGAAGATGTATGAATTTGAACGAAGTGAAGAGACCATTTGATAGTGTGGTTTGAGCCGTTTTTTTAGTTGATGGCTTACGGCTGGAAACAAAGCATATAGCAATAGCTTCCAGTCGACTATTTTCGAGATCTCGCTTAAAAATTTAGTACAATGTGTAGAATATTCTAAGCTACACAGAGGTCTGGTATGGCATTTCAAGTGGTATGAGTGTATTTTAGCGTTACTAACCCTTAGAACATTCTATCAGACTATATTGAGGTTTTGGGTGAGGTTTCAACCATAGCCGATTGGAAGGTAGCCTAATTTTGATTCGTACATCAGCCACTTCTGCCCCTATCCACTTTTCAGTAGTTCCATTAACCTGAAACTTTCAGACTGAACAGCGACAAATCGTTCTGAAAGTTATGACGCGTTTTATCTTCAGATAACATTTTTTGTTGCGAGTGCCAGTCTCCTATTTGAGCTACTATAAAACTTAGAGCAAGACTTCATTATATGACTTCAAAATTTCACTATTATGCTTCATGTTTCTTCTAATTTTTCTGACGAATCATCATAATACGAAGGATTTCTAGTCAATACCTTCCAATCGACTATCTTGAGACTTTGCTTAGAAATTCAATATAGTCTGATAAAGTACTTTGAGCCTTTCAGAGGTCTGGTTTGGCATCTTGGGTGGCAGACATAAGTTTCGGTTTTCTCGCAAGCCTCATCACTACCATATGCTTTTCGGTGTCCAAATCCCAAGATAGTCGATTGGAAGGTATAGATATATATATACTGGTGAAACACCCATAAGCCGTGCAGATACAACCAATAATCAATCACTCTGAAAGAAAGCCACATCAACTGAGCACTTCACTTGACATAGAGTGATGCTTCTTTGTCGCCGCCATTTGGATGAACCGAAAAGCATGTGCAACTGGCGAGGCTTGCGAGAAAGCCGAAACCTACGTGTAGGACTAGAGATGCCATACTTTGGACCTCTTGGAAGGCTCAAGACATTCTATCAGACTATACTGGTGTATTTCTACTCATTCAAATGGACCCTACAGAAGAAGAAAGCCGATTCTCTGAAAACTTTCACTTAAAGATGAGTGGATGCTTCTCGCAGAACTTTAACAAAATCAAGATTATCTCTCCGCAGAAAAACAGGAAAAAAGCCTGAATATCCAAGGGGATAAGGTTTTTAGGCTTTTAGCGTTGGTCGGTCCCTGAGAGATTCGCTGCGGATTCGACCCCTCCAAGAGTCATGCGAGGCGAGTGAGTGCACACCTGGCCTTTATAAAGATTCACGGTGATCTACCGAGTACCAAGACAGTGCTCTAGTCCTTCCAGACAAGTCTGCACCAATTCATCGACTCTGGAGTGATGGAAAGCTCGAACCATTGACCACGTGTGTCCCGCACGACACCTCTAACCACTGCGCCAGCCAGCCTTCCGACTGAACTTTAACACCTGGCGGCATTACTTAACACTCCATTCGAGGACGTCGTCGCAAATCATAAAATGTTGGAGGAAGCTGTTAGATTGACCTAGTCTAAATAGAAGTGATGACGAGAAATCCATGTTACTGTGTTCCTTCACGGAGTCTGCATTTTACCTTACGTCTATGAGCCGTGCTGGGCCATTTAAAGTTTGACGGACCGCTACATCGTCCTCCCCCCCCCCTTCCTCTGTTCTCTTTCTTTCTTAATTTCATGAAAATCTATGAGAGGCGTTTTTTGGCGTTGATTTCCATGATTATAGATGGCTGTTGACTTTGAAACGAAGCCGACATCAGTGCTCAAAGTGGTCGATCCTTTTGTGGATCTCGGACATCTCGTCATTGTCGATCGCGACAGCATCGCAGGCGACGCGAGGTTCGTAGAGATTTTTATCGAGAATTTTACACCATAGATGCTCGTAGATACTGTGGTAAGCGCAGTGCCGCGCAGTGGTTAGAGGTTCTGTGTGTGGCGCGCATGGTCGATGGTTCGATCTCGTACGCTCACGGATCCCCGAACCATCCACCTATCCGCGGTTGGTAAAATCGGCACTAGACTTGTCGGGAAGGATAAGTAGCACTGATTTGGTAAAACGGTAGACCATCGTAAGTCCATTGTGAAAGCCAGATATCTATTCAGTCGCCTCAGAAGATGCTAGGTGAAGACAGATGCATGACACATTGTTCGGGATTTTGATCTACGCAGAGAGCTTTATCTTTTAACTTTTATTTTTGTTGTGAGTTCTGAGAAAGGTGGAACTTTTTGTCTCTTGAAAAGCCCGCTTTCAGTGAAAATTTATTAACTCGAGCTCGCGATAATGCCCAGTATCTCTACAATAAAATATGGGAGTTGAATAGGAAGCATACCGATGAAGGAGTGATGGCCGAACTTCCCAAGTCCAGCTTCATTCTGCCAAGAGAGAAAAAGGTATCATTTTTTGGAGTATTTCTCCCTGATCCCCTTGGAAATGTGTCTCATTTTCAGATTCCTGAGAAGAAAGAGCCCACCAAGTGGGAGAAGTATGCTGCACTGAAAGGTCTCGCTAAAAGAAAAAGACCAAGAAGGTAGCGAAGATGCGCGAGTTGACTCGATGAAATTCTTTCTGCGTACTCAGTTTTCTGGATATTCAGGTATTCGATGAGGCGTCGAAGGAATGGAAACCGACATACGGCTACAGAAGAGGAAATGATGATACGAAGGATTGGTTGATTGAAATACCCGATGGTGCCGGTTAGTTCATTATGTTCATGGACTTATTTGACCTTCTATCTCTCTGGTAATACTTGGTGACAATCCCGGTTTCGATTTAAGTCGTTCCATAAAGTTTGGCACTAGAAAATTAAACATCAAATTTATCAACGAGAAGTCTTTGAACCTGCATGGTTCTGGTATCGTTCAATTGCGCATTTTCTTGCGAACATTTTGGTATATAACTTGCCCATACTCGCTATAGGATGGCGAACATTTTGGTATATACTTGCCCATACTCGCTTAGGATGAAGCTGTCTTGGGAACAATTTCGTTTGCTACTCAGGCACGAATGGTGCGTGGAGAAAAATGCTAGTGAAGCGGCGCGTAAGATCAATGGAGCTTCCTATGGACGGCCTAAGCGCGACTGATCCTTAAGTCTCTTCTCTCCATCTGTAAACTTCGCGAACCAATTCCTATCCGTCCGTTCTGCAACCGTATCACCGCCCCAAGCTCCATTAATCTTGCGCGCCGCTTCACTAGCTATTCATCTGCGCGCGATTTGTGCATGAGTAGCAAGCGAATTTGTTCCCAAGACAGCTCCATTTTCAAGCGTGTATAGGCAAGTTATCTACCAAAATGTTCGCAAGAAAATGCGCAACTGAACGATACTAAAATCATGCATTTCTAATTACTTCTGGTTAATAAATCTGATGTTTATTGCCATAGTGTCAAAACTTATGGAGCAACATATTAACTGTTGTAGGGGCGCGTGTGGCACAATAGTTAGCAGTATTCTGCGGTACACATAATCAATCGATCTGCGGTCATTGATTCGATCTCACGCTCAATACCCACCAGGGCTTGCATTCCCCTGGGGTCGGTGAATTGTTACTGAACTTGTCGGGAGGATGACACAGCTTTGACTTGATACATTAGTAGACCTTCCACAGGTACCATTGTAAAGGTCAGTATACATTCAGTCACCTCAAAGGAAGCTGGAAAGTGAAGACGAATGCATCGGGCATTTCCCTAGGGAGTCGTCAACGCTGAGGGCTTCATCCTTTATCCTTGGTTGATAGAAGTAATCTCATTCCTTTATTGCATTTTAGACCCAAATAAGGATTATTTCGCCGAGCGAGTTGAAAAGAAGAAAGAACGCATAGCGAAAAATGAGACGCAACGATTGAAGAACATCGCGCGTCAGCTGGGCACTAATCTAAGGAAAGGACCATCCGTTGATCCTAACATCGGTGTGGGAATTTCGCCAGAAGAGAAATCAAAGCAGCAGGTGAGATCGCGAAGTTGCTTGGAAATTTGCATTGTTAGTATGTTTCAAAGAGAACTTTGATAGATGTCTTAGATAGTCGCTTGGATCCGAGTATGTAACTTTTTCTTCAGGTGCGATTTGCGGTAGATCGTGCCAAAGCTGCGACGGCTTCTGCAGGGAAATTTCAACGTCTCGCTAAGGGAGAGAAAGAAAATGTCAAAACTGGAAAGAAACGAAAGGTAAGTCGACTCTGATGTTATCTTGTGCTATGGATGTGTTAGACAAAACTACGAGGATACGTTATATCTGCAGACATGCAAAATCAGACGCGAGGCCACTTCTAGTGATGATTTACTTCTTTCCGTCTTATTGCGTAATAAATTTCAGTATATTCTCGTAAAATGAGAATTCGCGTTTTAGTGATGTAGTATAACAAGAACGGTAGAAGGACTCTCAATTTTAACGATATAATTTGATTTCGTGTTTATAAATTCATCGATATCTTCCTCATAATGCGAATTGCACGTCACACTACTACGTTTCGTCGGATTTTCTTCCAGATTGTGTTTGGTGCTCATAGAAAGAGCTACACCTCAACGTCTGGATACGTGATGAATCAATTATTCATCTTGATCTTCATCTCCATCTTGATAAGGTTTTTGTCTGAATCCTTTTTCTCTCCAACAGAGCGCAGGGATTTTACCGAATCGGTTGTCCATTTATGCGGTCCGCACGACATGCGCTGAAATTTCCGATAATAAATTCTAATCCTTATCAGTTTTGGAATGGGAAAAAATGTTCTTTGAGAATTATATGTCCATAAACGTTTTAGCTTAAAGTACCTTCCATAATTGTGTGAAGTTGTCAACTCTAATACTCTATCGCAGCATAAGTTGCAGGCTCCATTCTGTATCATGTATAGGGATCGAGATTATTCAAGCGCATTGCACTCAATGCATTTCATTTTCAACTGTTGCTTTCTCTAGCCAGCGATTTTCATTTAGTCTGTGAGAATGTTTAGAGCCTTTTCGAAGTAGGTGCGTTTTAGGCATACGTACATTTCGGTGGTGTCGCCCGCTTCATCACTGATATGCGCCCCACACTGAACTACTTTATAACAGAGATGAGGAGACGTTATTTATGGTGATAGCATGTGATACTGTGTTATCACCATTTTTTTCAGTCGATGGATTACGGCTGGTAATGAGTGTGTAGAAATCCATTTCATAATGAAGCGGGCGAACCGCTCGAAACGTACGTGTGGCTTTGACGCAGCTACTTCGAAAAGGCTCTAAACGTTCTCATAGACTATATCAATTGTTTGAAGCGTGGTTCGAAAACAGTCGACGAGATGAATTTTCATTTGATCTTAGGCGACTCGTCTCCACATTGTATATTGTGGCTCTCAGCCCTTCTAGCATACGATGTCTCCTCGCATTTATCTCTTCCTTGACGAAATTTCGTTTTCTTCATGAACATTGTAGTCTTGTCGAGCAGATCACCTTCGTATCCTAAAGATATTCACACTGAAGCGTTCCTTTATTGGATCAAAATCGCCATCTGGATTCAATGATTTACCAAAACATTGCATTTTGGACGAGTTCATGTTGCAACGATAGAGTACTCCTGTCAAAGAAGGTCTCCAACATGAAGTCATAACCGATGAAAAGGCACAGACTCTTTTCTATCCCATTGAAAAATGGAATCAACTCTTAGAGGTGGTTTTCGCGCTGATAAGGTGTCAAACAAGTCGTTGAGTAACCCTCTTTAAGGCTTCACAATCACGAAGTCGTATTATCGCAAATTATTCCTGACGTTTTCAACGTTTTGTGCAAAGTATTGATTTTGTATTTTATGACAATTTCTACATCCATACAATCCATATGTCCTCCATAGAGTTCACTTATTGCCTCCAACTCAACAGTTTTCATTTGAAAGTTCTAATCCTCAGATAAATGCAATTAAGTCCTTAAAACCTGCAGTTTTGACCACACCTATGCTTTTGTAAGATACATATACTCATTATCCAAAGCAATCAAGTCGTTTATCCATGAATCAACTGAATATCCAATAATGTTGAGCGGTATGAAGAACTGTGAGCCTTAGGCAAGAGTAAACCCGCATCTCAGTCTTTGCGAGCACGTGCTAACCGCTGGACTACCAGAGCTGTCTTTGCTCTCAGTTCTTCTGCGCTCCCAAAGACGTGGAACGCGGGTTCAACTTCCGCTCCAGGTTCACAGTTCTGCATATCACTAAAAATTATCGGATATATGATTGTCCTGTCTTTTTATTGCTCAAAGAAGCGGAATATAAACAGCACTTGTCGATTGCATAACTGTTTAATACCGTAACTATCATCTGACTGACTTCGTCTTCGTTTTCCAATTTCTCGACTTTTCATGTAACCCTCAGTAACTCTGTCGTCAATAAGGATAGTAGTCGTGAATTTCACTGTCGTTCGATGCTACTTTCTTTTACTTGCGTTGTGTGGTCTCTCATGAGAGGTCATCTAAATTGTTGATGAATAATAGTTAACCCTTTTGATACTGTGAACCCACGCCCTCTGTATCTCAAATTGTCAACTTCTGGACGGACTGCTCCACCTCTCCTACATCCCTAGCCCCCAGCATGCTGGGTTTAACAATGGTAGGCTGTTGCTTAGAACAATGAGCTGCTGCGTCCAGAACGGCACGCTGGGGTAGAGATGCAGAGAAATGGAGCATACCGTCCAGAGTTGCCATTTAGAGATGCGGATGTGATGGGTTTACGGTTCCGACAGGGTTTAAACGACATCAATAAGCAGTTTAGATATCGGTTACATGTAGAACTCATATGCCCCATATATATCACTGGGGATCATAGAAATTTTCAGTTTATGCCGAATGAAGCGGGTGGAGAAAAGCAGCATGTATTAGAAATATGGGAGAAGATGAAGAGCAAGAAGGCGAAAATCATTGAAGAAAAAGTGGCTGCTGTTGCTGGGCCAGAGAAAAAGTGAGTATCGCAGTCCTCCACTTAGGAGACAACGTTGGTGAAGTTTGGAGCTGAAATTTTATAGTTCTGATTTCAGATAGTAGGGTTTATTCTAATTCTAGGGAAAAGAAACAAAGGAAAGGAAATAAGCCGATTCGCCAGAAAAGTCAGATACATCGTCAGCAATGGTTTAAAAAGAAGACATCCGCAAATAAAAAGAAACGTGGTAATGCAAAGAGAAGCAAATAAGGTGGAAATACGAGGAAATCTTTGTCCATGTGTTGATTTCAGATTCTGTGTATTTATTACGATAGTGGAACGAACTTTTGTGTATTTCAAGTTGTTAACTGTTTTTGTTAGTAATCGTCAATCTATAATTTTTGGAGGTTTTATCGTTTTGTACTGGTATGAAAGCTGGACATTAAGTAGTGATCTTTATCTTATCCGTTTTGGAATATTAGGATACAAATAAATGAAGTGGTCCCGTCATACGGTTTAAATCAATAGCACCGCAGAATCCAGCGATTATAATTAGTGGAATTAGTGGGTGATTGATTACACATCTTTTCTAAGCAGTTATTTAATGGACGAAAAGGATTACCCGTAGTTTCGAAGGACTGTGATATACTGTTACTACCTTATATAAAATATAGACGTAGAATGTGAAGAGAGGTAATTTGATCAGTTAATGCTTAGATGCTTCTAATTACACAGTAGGCAGGATCTGGAACTTGATGAAGGTGGATCGTATTCCTTGCTGAAAGTAAGGATTTGAGTGACCGTCAATTATTAGTATGTAGTGAAACCTAGATGAAATATCAACATGGCGTTATTAAATCTTGAGCAGTCTATGATAGTTAGTAAAAACTGCTTATCTATTATCACTAGTTTTCATTAGCAGCTGATGGACTTATGAGTGGACTTCCCGTCTTTTATTCACAACGAGGAGGAGATAGGAGAGAGAAGGAGGGAGAGAGGAGGACAGTTGGACCAACATGAGTTGATATCAATTCGTTATGGATGCGCTAAAAAACCAGGCCCCATATTGATGCTGGGTAAATGCCTCATTTTCTAGATGTCATCATGAACTAGTTCGAGGTATTTATTGCCCAATAAGACTTATTAAGCCGAAATCATCCGGTGATATCAGTCCAGCCTCACAAGTTTTCACAATACCATTGTACTGACTTACTCGATAGTCCTCATGATTGCATACGAAAAATGCGGAGTGTAGAATCGCGTGAGCTGCAACGAGTAGATTGGTTGTGTGGGTGGCCGTAATGACATATTCACGATGACCACTGTATTTCAACACAGTGACTACTAGTAAAGGAATCTCCAACAAGATCAAAGTCGAAGCGAAGTGGAACTGAAAAGTTGTTCTTTGTCTCATTTGTTCAGTGAACGTCTGAACTAACTCACAAGAATGGGTTTGTACAGTGAATTATTTAGTTTTATAGCCAAGAGGCCTAGAAGTGCCACGATACAAATAGTTGCCAAAGTAAGCGAAATGTCATATGTGAAGATTATGGCGGTATCCGTAGGCGAGGAAACGCACGGCGTTGTTTCAGTGGTGGCATCTGAAACACAATGAACATATGATTGTAGCGCTTGCTTTTCGGATTAGGCTGATGTAGTTTGGGTTATTTGGAGAGGTTCCAGAATCCGCTATGTGAACAGCATATACCATTTATCTTCAAACGCGAATTAAAATACTCTGTTCTTTTTATTATCCGGGGACAAGTGAAAAAAGGGCCTTTCGCTGGACAAGAACTTTTATGAGAATGTTAGAATCACTGGAAAGCTTACTCTGTAGCTACTGTGCTATGTGGCCGTTTTGTGAAAAAATTTTCTCATAACCCTGTAGCACGAAAAAAAAACATCTGTGTTTCACACACTCATACTTCTCGCAGGACAGAAATGTCTATGGAATTACGAGTAACTATTCGATAGCGTACGTTTCGACGATTTCGACGTTGTGCTTATTTTCCCAAAAAACCGCTTCGCTTCAATTTAGAAGGAAAAATAAGATCGAGTTTCACATACACAGCGCAGTTGATTGTTGTCTAGTGTGTGTGTGTTGCGTATGTGCCGGACGTGGCGCTCTGCGATCGATTGATCGCGTTGTTACACGTGTGGCATGTGATTTTTGTTATTTATTTGGGATTTTTTCTTCGATTCGAAAGAAATTTAGGTAAAACATGTGACTCTAATACTACAAGATTTCTCTGCACGTGCATATGCTTCATGTGCTTCCAGCGAAGTAATAGTAATAGCGCGCGGCCGGTGTAAAACATAGTTTTATTCTAGATGCTACAGCGTTATAATAAGGTCTTATCAAAAATGACTGCAGTAGCTCAATAGCCATAGATTTAAGCTTTCAAATAATTACTGACTTCCTTATGAAAAGTTCTTGTCCAGCGAAAGCAGTTGTTTTTTTATTTGTCCGCGGATAACTTTGAAAGCAACCAATATACTTCTTATTCATGGTTTCTACTTTTCTTCAATAGATATTGCACTTAGATATTGTGAGCATCGAGCATAGGTAAGCTGGAGACTTTAAAACACTTCTGTTGAATTGCAGACGTACACCCTTATCATACTGAAATGACGACAACACAAGCTGAATAAGGCAGTGACTGGAGGCATGTGCTTCGTTCTGTTCCATACTTCCGCTATATCAAGTCATTCATGCATCCAGGTTTGGCAAGTCGTTATCGAACCAGTTTGAGAAGATACGTACATTGACGTGATACATCGGAAATCCCCTCCAGATAGCCCAAAAATGCATTCATTATTTCAAGTAATGCTAATGGTGTCCAATGCATTTCGCATCCCTCAAAATTTTTCTTATTTACGTGGAGCCAATCTATTTAGCAATAATATTCTGTAAAATCACGCTTTTTGAAGCGTAGAGCTTGCAACAGAACTAAAATATGACACCTACCTACTATGATGAGTACAGTAACAATGATCGTGCAAAATATGCATCCACCAATGAACGGCAATAAGCGAACAAGAAACGATGACGAATGGAAACAAACGGGATAGAAGATGGCTAGTAGCCAGTCAATCACCTCGCAAAGCACTAATAATGCCTATAACCACGAAAAGACATATAGGCAAACTTTTATTACCATGTAAAGATTCTAAGAGAATATGGTGATTAATTCAACGAAACTGCAACTGATAGAATTCTCTAAAATGTTCACGGTATTTCCAGTTTTTCTTCGTAAGCCAAACACAAAGTTTTTTATGTTGCATATTCTGAAAATTGACGTTGCGGCAGTTTCGCTTCTTCAGAACCTGGAAAGATCACGTTGCCCACAATTCACTCAGCTAGGCACGTCCATTTTCAGACAGAATAATGATAACCAAACCATAGATTTCTTTCGCATCAAGCGCAAGATAACTTTTCATTTGTTCACAGTATGGTAGCCCTCAGTGTATTCAGTGTATCAGCATTAAATGGTTGTCGTAATTCACTTTACTGTAGAGAGCGGGTTGTAGAGTTATAGTGATCCTGTTTTACATCCTAAATCTAAATTCGGCAACAGTCTGCGGCAATCAAGTTCCCACTCACTGCTACGAGATGTGGAAGTTGGTGCCAGATTGTATAGGAATTCTTCCTCCGAATCACAAGATCTAGGAACACCTCAGCATGGCTATCCCAAGATTGACTTCCGGAGAGGGAAAATCAACTCCGGTAATCAACGACATTCGCAAAGATGTTTAAACTTTTCGAGCAGTACATAAACCTACACGCGAATTCAGGGATGATGGATGCGAGAAAATATTGAATGTAAGAATTACTGACCCAAACAGGATGTGTAAAGATAGATCATGTGAAATAAGTGAAACTACACAACGCATTATTTTACGAAGCGCATATAGCGTGGTGGATCGGAGTGCATTCAAATATGGTTTTCAGATCAATTTTTCTGCGCGATAACTATCAGGTTGGTGCAAACATAATTGTGGTTTACGCATTGTTAAAAATTCCCGCTTGAGATTGGAATATATTCTTAGATAAATGTGCTCATGCTACACATTGTTTTGATGCGTATTTCGCGCTTCATCTGTTCTTGCTAATGACGCATTACTCACTGTTTATTTTATATTTGTTTTGAACCCTGGAAAGAATTTAGATAGAGAGCAAATTACGGCGGTTTCTTACTTAAGTTCAAAATGGGTTGTAAAGCAGCAGAGACAACTCACAACATCAACAACGCATGGCTCAGAAACTGTTAACGAAAGTACAGCGCAATGGTGGTTCAAATGAACAGTTGAGCGCAATCATCGAAGTTCATCCTCTTAAAACTCCATGAGATGTTGCAGAATAACTCAGCGCCAACCATTCCACGGTCTTTTGCCATTTGAAGCAAATTGGAAAGGTAAGAGGTTGGAGGAAGAGCAGTTACGGTTTGACTGCAGTCAGGCGAGAACCACATGTTGCAATATGAACGCTCCAGAGTTGAATTAATTGTGTTACGAAGTTTTTTCTCATTCTCCGTATTCTCCGCGGACCTTGCATCCACAGACTATCACTCCTAAAAGCATCTTGACGACTTCTTGGATGGAAGACGCTTTCGCAGCCAACAGGATACGGAAATTACTTTTCAAGAGTTTGGCGAATCCCGCCCAAGGTACCGAGTTTTATTCTACAGGAGTAAACAGAATTAATATCGTTGGCAGATATGAATTGATTGTAATTGTTCCTGTTTTGATTAAAAAAGATGTGTTTGCCTATTCATTATGATCAAACGATTCACGGCCTCAACCGCAATAACTTTTGCACCAAAATGATAAACTCGCTCCAATAATGCAGTTAAACGCATACTCCAGTTCTCCTCTAAGGGATGAACACCAAGTGTTTTGCGAGTGATATTTTCATTATTTTATAAGAACTCTGATCTATGTAGACAAACCTGCACCAACGGTATGGAGGCGGAAATGACTTGCATGGCGTCGCATTGTCTCTCATCGCCTCTGTCCAGGAATCTAGCCGCAATCAGAGAAACCGAAATGATCAAGTCGACGAGAAATTTCACTTAAATCATGTCTGTTTAGCTGATCAATAACCATGCTATGCCTTTTTCGCTTATTTCATTTGTAAGCTCCAAAAAAGATATGGAATTTTGGTGTCAATGGGGCAAAGTCATATGACTCATGACGGCTCGTCCTATCTAGAAAAAATCGCGGAAAAATTGGTCTAACGCTCTAGTTTCGCATCGCCATTAATTTTAACTCAACTAAGTGTTTTCATATTTAGCATGCCTGCACCTCTAATCCACCTCACCCTTTTTCCACAGCGAGTATGTAAATGATGGCATGAAAAATTGTCAAAAAAACGAATTATTTAATAGAAAAAAACTTGAGCGTGGTCTTAAAAAACACTCGAAATAAAGGTATAATATTAAAAAAACACTCAAAGAGCAATCGAGTGTAAAACACTGAAATGCGGTGATAATTTCAATTGACTTAGAGTGTGAATCGTTCATCTTCGCTACATCTTTTAGGGAGAGTAGGGACTTCCGACAGGATTAGATAGAAAAGACTGAAAGACGACCGGTTCTACCCGACTGACGAGACTGTAAGGTCGAAACACGTGTATCGGGCTGTACAAGAGCCCATTACCAGGCCACATGACATGTTGGATCAGATTTTAATTTTGAGGAACGAATTCATCTTTTTCAAAAGTTATATGTCATCAGAAACAATGGAGTAAAAAGCAGTATCTACATGCTTGATAATAGGCATAAACCATCAGCTGGAAGGTGATGAAAACCGTAATCTCTAGCGTGATTCACCGAAACACATTTCTCCGTCACTACTATCAGATCTGATGATGCGGGCGATACCGCCGAAACATACAAGCCCCTGAAGTATCATCCTCGAAAAGGCTTGAAATATTCTCGCAGACCACATTGAATTTGTATAACGAGATCTAAAAAGCAATCGACTGAAAGTAATCTATCTTTATTACAAGACTATCATCGTGAGAACGAGTGGCCTCTGACTGGGACCGGATAACGGAAATGATCCGAATTTTCTATAGCAATATAGTATTAGCTCATTGATCTCAAATACTATAAAATATTCGTTTCCGTAATAAATTTATACAAGACACTCGATGAATTTTTTTCATAATAGTGACATCGGTGAACGTGTGCTATGAATTTTGCAAACTCTTCCATATAACAGTTTCACAAGATGGTGACGAAATGAAAATATAGAGTAGCTTTCAATTCCGTTCAAATTAAGTCAACAGTAATAAAAGCTGAAATTATCAACAAGGCCGTCTATAAAAAGATCGAGAATAGCACAGCATCATTCGTTACTTCTACGATTACCGTATCAAATCCCGGTTGAGCGTAGTGAAGATCCTTCAGTTGAGCGAAACACCACGGTGTGCTATTATTTTGAATGCTCAAGCCACTACGCGTATAACGCCAGGTAACAGCAATTCTATCAAAGAAATAATTCACATACCTAAGCTCAGATTTTTTTTTGAGGGATTCACCCAGTTCCAACGACTGGTCAAAGGATATCTTGCGGCGGCCTATCGATGTGTCTGGTCAGTGTTGCAATTATTCCAGACAAGTTCGGCACCGATTCGCCGATTCCGGAGCTTGATGAACCTTGGACGCGGGATCGAATCATCGACACTTGTGTGTAGCAGAGCATCTCTAAGCACTGCGCACACGTGCTCGCTTTCATCACATTCACGATAATCACGATTTTCCGCGATGGTCTACCATTTTAACATATGTGACACCGGAAGCCTGATTCCGTATAGTGATGATGGGCGACTATATCAATTGGGACTGTAGTGGATTCCAGCAAAATGTCCTCCAGGCAAAAATATGTAGCAATGTTCCATCAACATATATTATGTCGCATAACTAATTGTGTAGTTGGGAGTTCTGAACGGAATGCAATGCAATATAATTGAAAATTTCGTCCTGTCGTTTTAGAGTATGCATGCTAATAATTTTACACTGCATATAATAAACTTTACATCAAATTAACACTATGTCCTTATTTTAATTCTACCCAATCCGTCATCAAATGTTATTATTTAAATTCCATTACTTCTAGCATACAATACTTTTCCTCGCATTTATCATTCAAGTGGTCTTCGAAAATTTCGCGTGTTACTTTGGCTGATGCTTGAGGAATCACGCTTTTATATATACATATACATAATATATATACACAATATATATATATAATATATATATATTAGCACATATATGTGTATATATGTGCATGCAATATAATATATATATTTATATCAAGAGATATACATGCATATGACTCTATCAAGCATTCCTAGAGCTTAAGCGCGTAGATAAACGCGAACTTTGCAAATGCCTTGCTATTTTGAATCTTTCCCCTTGTTCGCACTCAATGTCAACCTTTTGTGAGAAATGCGTTTTGTTCTTTTTCTGAGTTACATTAATTTCGATGGCTCTTTTGAAGATTTCAATGCTGAACGTCTTTTTAGTGCGCTGTAGTAGTAAAAAATTGTATTTTACACTCGGCTTTGACTACACGATGTTTGGAAGCGGTTTTTGGTAAGCGACAACGGCTAGAATAATTCAGGAATTCAGAACTTTATAGATTTGTAAAAGACTACTCTATCGCGTTAATACGTAAATTATATAATTTTTAACCTCCCTTCAAATTTAACTACATTTGTAATCATAGACTTCAATAACTGGCAAACTGAAGATCTTCCAGAATTTCTATACCGAAGTGCGACAGCTGTAAACCTAGACCCATGCGTTAGAGAACAGCGTTGTGTTGTCACACTGAACGGCGTCCACTTTCTTATTTGCTTCGTATCCGATGAGCCGCGATGAAAAAAAATGGGGACGAATTCATGCAAAATGGTCCATGAATCCAAAACTGGAAGGCAACATAACCTGCATCTTGTTGATTTTTAATTATTGCACATTGATGGTTTTTATCCTAACAAATGAAATTTGATTCAATCCGTCATATTCAAAGTTGAAAGCAGCTCTTATTCTTGCACCAACTCCATTGTACATAGATCAGCTCGGGTCAAATATAAGCAGTAATTTTGGCAATGTCATGTATATGTCTTTATTAAACCTTCGTGTTATGCTGATCATATGTTCTAAGTGTCGAATTTGAGTGAATTTTGCGAATTAGAATTGGCTTTATGAACAGATTCATTCGAAAAAGAGCTTGAGTAAATACTATCTGCATAAGCTTTTCTTGGTTTACGCGTGATGTAGTGCCTGTATAGGAGGCTGATAGCTATCGAATGCACATAAGAAATGTCGCAAAAAAGTTTCGATCGGCAAAAGAGAAGACCATAAAGAAATCATTGAAATCAGTGAGCTTCGTCGTTTGAATGTTATGCGGACTGCCTCCATATCACAAACGCCGATAACGTATGTAAGCCGAGAACATCAATCTTTGAAGATCGAAGTTTGCAAAAAAAAAAGATCTTACAAAACGTTTCATTACCACCATGGGTCCGATTGCGATCCCTCTTCTTTTCTGTCAACAGACTATGACTCTACTTCACAAATAGGTTCGAACAAGTTCCGCTCCGATTCCATGCTCAACGCATAATAAACGATGTTAAGAAAGGATAGATGGCTGAGACCAATGCATACTGTAGCGGATGCGTTGGAGTATTGAAATTCAAAATATTTTGATTTGTATCGCCTAAGCCGGAAAGAATATAGCGGAGCAGTTAGGGGTTTCGTGCAGTACACACATAGTCGCTGATTCGATCCGGTGTCCTGTGCTGATCGTGATTTAGACCAAATATGCGCCTTTAACGAGGATCAGTAAAGTCAAATGTATGAATCTTTCAAAACATTTAGCATTGCCGAAGACTTGAACTTTCCGTCACTCAAGTCACTGGAACTGCATCTACGGTTCATGTATTTACTTGATTAATCCTTTGAAACAAAGTGCATTCATTTGAATACACGCGTATCTAGACGTCTTTTCCGTCGACGGAGCTTTTTCACTGTAATCTTAGTAATCACTCAATAGTTCGAGAAACGGCGATTCTGGTACTAGGCTTGACAAACCTTCTTAGTACACCGTCGTAAAAGAAAGAAGATCACGTTTCGCCTATGGAGTAGCTAGGCCGCTGTTCGGTTTCTAAGGCAGATTTAGTTGTGCTTAGGCTATGAAAAAAAAATTTTTTTGAGTGGTCTTTATTGACAATGAAATATATATTACTGATGAGAGTTTGAAACTGACACCATAAACTTTGATTTCCAATCAATGGTATAATCTTTGTTAATTAGCCACAAAGCTGGTAAGATATAAATTCATTCGAATATCGTTTCGACGTTTTCGTCTTACTCTGAGCTGAAAATTTGGGCCGATTTGGCACAGTCGTTTGTAATCGTTGTGGTCCTCTTCATCGTAGTCGATCGAATCCAGATCTTCTTCGGTGGAACACAGCTGTGAAATGAAGAACCTCACTCGGCATTAAGAGATAACAGCATTGCTCGCGAATCGCGCTACGAGCACCGATCTCAACTGCCGCTACTGAAGAGAGCAAAGTAAGAATTTTCAGGGGCGCGGTAGCAGAGTGACTAGTGAAGCGGTGTATCAGGAAACAAGCTGACAAGCAAGGCGCTGATCTGATTCCTGTTCCATCAGTATCTCGTCATAAATAAGCAAATGCCTAGTGCGTCCACGTCCAAGATTAGAGAGATTACTGCCTCGACTACCATCCTATGACATTCATGAAGAACAAAGATAAAGATTTAGGATGAATGCGAGGAACGAATGGAATTCAGAAAATGCTGCCGCACAGCATGTTATGATAACAGGTCGCGTAAAATCAAACAGAAAAAATGTAGTATGATAGGATTTTGAGCCTTTTAAGAGGTTGGGCATCTCAAGTGGTAGACTTAGTCTTTCGGTTCACCCCTACAACCATAACTATTGGCAGCTGCGCCGAAGACGTATAACTCCACATCTGGTGAAAAGACCACTTGATGTTGCGGTCGAGAGTGATTGTCAGTCGATGGCTCACGGCTGGTGGGACGGCATTTAGCAATACCTTCCAATCGACTATTTTGAAACCTCACTTGAAAATTCCGTAAAGTCTAGTCGAATGTTTCTGATAAAAGCAAAAGTCAAATAAATAATATTAAAAAACTCTCGAGAGGTAGAAAGTTGTAATAAGTATGTTGTTCTGAAGATTGCCGAAATCTTTAGAAGCAATCAAAGCCCACAAAAGATATTCGATGAGATTTTGATAGGACTGATTGATAGCTGAACATACCTGAGAACACGCTATACTTCGCTCGTAGACGATACTGAACAGCTACAGTAATCAACAGAACGAGTGAGATCAGAAATAACAATGAGCCAAAAATTATATAGAAATAGAATATAATCATGACACTATTTGAAGTGACTAGCTTAAGCTAAGGTAAAAAGAATCTTTGTACTTCTCACAAAGTACAAAAAGAAAGAGTGCTCTTTTATAGAGATCACTGCTGTCGATCGATATCAAGTCGCGAGGGACATGAATTATTGACGCGCAGAACCGGAACAGTGAGAATTTTACGGTCGATAAGCGATGAGCAGACAGACGGTCGCGCGTCAACACTGATAACCTCAGATCAAATTCGCCTCCAGCCGATCGATAAGCTGTCGATTGTGTATTAGATTAGAATGGGAGCGGACAATGTTGTAATACAAATTTGATCACAACACGTTCTATATAACTAGTCTTTAGAGGCAATGCACAAAACACTGACTCACTCGTAAACTAATGCTTGAATGATTAATCGAAAAAATTCGCCAATTAGTTGCGATGAACATCGTTCTGAATGAAAATTTGTCGACGTGCACGATAGTTAACAGAAACCAATTGAGTGGAATTAGCTTCAAATTGTTCCACTGGGCTGTTTCAACATCACATAACTGTTATTCGACTAAAAGGACGACAGGTCCCGTCTATAGTTTTTGTCTTCACAACGCGATACCACATTTTAGCGGACCATGACATTTCCTGGGCCCCTAGGCTTGTTCCCTCATATCCACCACCACCACCACCACCATCACCACGGAGGTCTTCAGATTTCTTGCTGCGGTTTTATTTGCTGGTTAAAGGCTTGTTATCTTTCTGAATGACTCATTGGTGGTCGAATACATTTTCCTGAATCCTGGGGTAACCATGGTGCGACGCTTCCAGGTCTCAACCACAGGAGGCCAATGAACATTGGGGAATCAGAAGAAAGCTTTTCTCAGTCTAAGTATCTCACTCAGTTTGTCGATTCCGGAGGTATAGGACAATATTTTTGGGTAAAGCACTGCACATGACTATCGAACATCAACGGGGTTTTGTTCTTTTTTATATTTTTTACAGACAGATTTCTATATGTTATGACAGATTTTTTAAAATGTTATGAATACCTTGTGCTATACCGGATACTATGACAGGCGCAACTTGAGAAGTGCTGTACTGTGTACTCAAGAATTACAAAAATTTTTTTTGAGCGAGTTCAATCTGCGGTGATAGACTACCGTACTAAAAGAGTATACATCGCACAAAGTTGTTATGATGACCTAAAAGTGGCGTTGGTCTAAGATTTCACGAAGGATGTACTCGACCACCACTGAGCCGTTCATATAGAGACCAAGTCTTCAAGCAGCAAATAGAACCATAGCAAGAAATTCGAAGACCTTTAAGACATCGTTGTACGATAAAGTTGATAAATCAGACATTTTGTGTTGGAACTGCTGCACGTCGTCCTCCTTGCTTTACATTTCTTGCAAGGCAATCACATAGAATTTGATGTCATCAGCAGCTCCAAGAAGAGCATGAAGACCGGCCTTTGAAGAGATTACACTGACGTTCTAGGTTCAAAGCAAAAAGCACTGTCCATAGCGTGTCGTGAGCGTGTTCGTCTAGTCCATTTCTAATGACATTCCGTGGATCCGAGAATCAGTTCCATCTCACCTGAAGTCTCACCGCCTGACGTCATAGGCGGTAGCATCTAGTGTGGGGGATTGATGCAGAATTTTTACTGGATTAGCCATTATCCCCTGGAGTCCCGAGGTCAGCCCGGCCGCAGCCTCGCTCAGGTCATCACTGCACTAGGCAGTCGTCGGCTCTTGTGAGTCAGAGAGATTTACCACCTGCGACTAGTTGGTACCAAGAAGGTAGTAATTTTCGCTATAGTTTACTCTTAGCCAGACTTCCGGGTGGAAATGTTGGACTCCTCTGCCTATCTTCTTTTTGATTCGTGATCTGTAATGGCAATCTCAAGGGATAAATCCATGCCGAAAATTGCATTCCGACACCCAGGAACAAATCCTACTATGTTGAGGCGATAAACTCCCCAAGAGGATTGATTACATATATGTGTGGAATCAATGAGTTGTGCGGTAATTTCTTCGCACTTGTATTATTTAGTTTTTTCTATTTTAAATCAGGTTAAAGTCACGACCGTAGCACCATCGTTCATCAACTAACTAAAATAAGTTACCGCAAAGTGATGTCTTAATGGACACCTTATCCATTGACCGACCACCTTACAGTGCAACTGCAAAGTCATTTCGTCACATTTCGGAGAAACTGGTTTAGACCACAGTACCACGTCCACCGTATAACCCTGATTCGCTCCATTAGGTTATCATCTCTTCCGCGTCCTGAAGCAGCATCTGCGGGAGAAAAATCTGGAAACCACAAACAGCCTGAGAGTGACCTCATCGACTGCTTTATCGTTAGCCTCGTCTCATTCCTCCTGAGAGAAAAGCATTCAATCTTTGTCCAGCGAATGATTATATATCATTGAATAACATCTAGATTGCGATTATACTAGAGATTTGATTGATTCCTTGAATAAATAATAACTGAATACACAAAAGTGTCGAAATGCTGGACAAATTATGAGACAACTCAATAATTGTTTACTGTCGAAACATCAAGCACTGTTTAAACATGATTGACGCGCGGCGTCCAGTTGCCTTGCAGCATGCGACAACATCTAATTTTTAGCCTTTGTGTACATGCCGGTTTTTCTGAGGATAAACTATAGTTTTTTTTTTTCGGTAACTGGAGAACGTGAGAGATTGTGAACATGACAGGATATCAGCCATCCTTGTTATACTGTTGAGGGTATGAGTGTTATGTACTGCTACTAAACGCATAGTCCACGTACGTTACTATGGTCCCTGATGCAAACACATCACTTCCATCATTTGAAAGTCTTTTGCAGTCCATATTGAGTCACTTTTGATATTTGTCATAACCGCACATTCCATACAATATCCAGAAATGATTACAGCAAATGAAATAAAATAACAATGGATGGTCAAATCACCACTCGGTGAACCTTTTTCGAAATAAAGTTTTATGCAAATCAATCAGTGTAGAGAGTATTTTTTCCGATTCAACTGCTTTGATAATGATTTGCTTTCGACTATTTATCAAATAAACGTATATAATCTGGTAACATATTTTGAGCCTTTTAAGGGCCTGTTATGGCACTTACTACAGTGTTAAACGTACGTTCGGCTTTCGGACTCGTCAGTAGCCTGATGTCTTTCGGATCAGTAAATTCCCTGTAAGGAGATATACCTCTCTAAATATGAAAGGATTGATGGCGAATTATTTAACTGTTCCTAAAGTTATAAGACTCGACGTGCAGTATTTTACAGTCGATTGCTCGTGGCTGGTAAAGCGTAAATTGAAATACGTTTCTTTTCAACTGCTACTGTAAGCTCACTCAAAACAATATATAATTTGATAACACAAAAGAATAATTGTATATAGCGAGGTGGAAAACTTCTGTGACCACTGAATTCAATTTGCATGACATGTCCAAATCGTCCCTCGCATGTGTGTACTTTTTCCATGCAACTAAACTTCATAGTACCAGAAGAATGAGTACCATCAACCGAATAATATACTAGTTATCTCTCGGTTACACCATTGTTTTTGTTAATGAATTATAAGATGATACGGTACCTGCTCGTCAATTTCACCCTCTTTCAGCACTTTGGGAAAACGAATTTCTGCTTTTTTCTAAAGTTTCAGCAATCATTCGATAGCTTAAATCTGAGGGATTCAAATGATGTACTCTGTTTTTGAAATGGCCTCCTTACTGCTCTGTGATCGCAAAGAGAAAACTAAGTTTCATATTCAGGCATTTTCCACTGAACAGAGCTTTTACCTCAGATTTTTAGTAATCATTCGATGGTTTAATTCTCGACGATTTCAATAGCGTCCCTGGTTTTTGAAAAAAGGCTTCTCAACGCGGTGTAGCAGCCAAAAGAAAATTGGGCCACTCTGCACACGTTATTTACTCCGTATGTGGATGACTTTGCAACACTGGCACCAAGTGAACGAGCCTTTTGCAACAGAGGGCTTGATTGTGAAGCACAATCTTCTTTTGCCTATACATAGCAAAAAAAGTCTTTTTCGACAACAATTACCATTGGAATAGTCTAGATTCAAGCTATCGAATGATTACTAAAAGTCTGGAGGAAGGCTTTGCTTAGAAAAAATGCTTGAATGTGGAACATGATTTTAATCTCAACATTAATGCGCATTGAAATAACCATTTCGAGAACAGAATGCACCTTTAGAATTTTTCGAGATTCAAGATATCATATAATTGTCAAAACTCTAAAAAGACCAGAAAACGCGTCTTACCCAAGTGGTCGAATCAGTGTGTGGACGACGGAAGTGATCCAAATTTGCAAAACCCAATTTCCCTTTGACTATACAGCGTACAAATGGATGATGGCTATAGAAGTTTGAAGAAAAAGTGCCGGTCCAGCGAGAAATGCTTGAATGTGAAACATAACTTCAATGTTCCAGCGCAACAAAAAAGACATTTGAAAACTAATGTACACCTGGTAATCATTTTTGAGCCACGCATGCCAGTGGTCTGCCAAAGAGGGCTGACTTACAGAGCCCGATACACGTGTTTCGATCTTGCGATCTCGTCAGTCGGGCAGTTACCCTTTCTCGCCTTTTACCAATCCTGTGTGGGTGCTCCAGTCCTCACACTAAGATTTAGCGACGACGAACGTTTTACGCTCTATGTCCGGTGAAATTATCACCGACACAAAAACGAAAGTAATGGTATATTCAATATACTAGCCACGAGCAATCAAGTGTATAACACTTTGTATTCGATGAGTTCACTAGACATAGAGTGTAAAACGTTCGTCGTCGCTAACTCCTAGTGTGGGGACTGGAGCACCTACACAGGATTGGCAAAAGACGAGAAAGGGTAACTGCCCGACTGACGAGATCGCAAGATCGAAACACGTGTATCGGGCTCTTTAAGTCAGCCCTCGTTGACAGACCATTGACATGCGTGGCTCAAAAATGATTACCAGGCATATTGTAATTTGAGCTGTGCTCTTGAGAAAACACTCGAAACAAAAGTTGTATAGTGTACACCATTGAAATTTCTGAGATCAA
>JAHQIW010006296.1:0-24419 GCA_019055375.1 Parelaphostrongylus tenuis
ATTGGTATCCTGCACCCGAGCCATCACAGCCATCTGTTCTATTATGGAGGCGCCACTCCGACCTTTTGTAAAACGTATTTCTTAGCCTTTTTTTAATGTTGATACAAACATTCGTAGTCAAGAGTTTAAGAATTCTAGTGGTATATGTCATCAAAAAGGACCTTTTTATTGTGCTGAAAGAGCAAAAACCAATTTTTGTTTCTCATTCAAAGATTCTCGCTGACTAAAGCGATTTCTTTGGTGTTTTCAGTAATTAATCAATAGGTCAGACCTTGAGGATTTCAGTAATCTACTTGGTTTTGAATATCAACCTCGCATCACGCTTTAACAGCGAAAAGAAGGTTGGGCTTTGAAAAAAAACTGGGAAAAACGCATCGAGTGTGAAACCCAATCTTTTTTTGGTTATTATGAAGCACTGAAAAATGTCGTTCAAAAAACCAAAAGCATTATTGAAATTCTTGAGATTAGATCCATCACTTATTTTAATTATAAGCAGAGAGGCCTCTGGTCAGCGAGAAAATCTTTCAATGACAAACAAAATATTATTTTTGCTCTTTACACCGCAATAACAAGGTATTTTTGAAAGTAAAATATCCATTAAAGTTCTTTTGATTCAAGCTATCTATTAATTATTCAAACATTAAGTACGATCAAAAAATATGTCCTTTCCTAATGCATTAAATTGAAGAGAGGATAGTTGAAGTGATCCATTTTTCGCGAAACCCAATTCTTTTGTTTGCTACAGCGTAACACAAATCTATCATAAAAAGCAATAAATTATTGGAATCCTTAAGATTTGATTTATCGTATGTTCGATTAAATCCTAAGGGATCGCTTTGGTCAGCGAAAAATCTTCCAATGGGAAACATAATACTATTTTAGCTCTCTGAGCGCAAAAACAAGCCTTTTGAAGATAGAATACCTCGTTCAAATTCTTTTAATTTGTGCTATTCAATAAGTATTTAATCACTAAAGAAGACTAAAAAATACGTTTTTTACAAGGGGGTCGAAATGGCGTCTCCGTAATAGAAAAGCACCAGAATTTCTTTTTAAGTGCTTTCTTGAAACATTTTTTTTCTCTCTTTTTTTCTCTTTTTCTCGCTTTCGCCTTCCCATTAGAAAGTTTCAATGAACTTCACTAACTAATTCCTTAATTTCCAGAAAAACAGACTTACCCATTCCTTCGAAGATTTTTTCGAGTTATTGGGTCGAAATCCCCTAGGGATCTCAAAAAATTCAGATCGCCTTAAATTCCAATCTCAGTCGCTATAAGTACCAAGTGTCAAACGTTTGTTTCCTTATCAGCGACTTGATTCAAACTGAAAAGCATCTCTTTTTAGTTAAACTTACACTGTTTGCTTAGAAACTAAGAATTAAGAATGAACGTGGCAGAACTCTCGACTGGCCCCTATCGGATATCGATGCTAACAGCAACACCGATCGTGTTGGAATGTGAAGTTGTGCCTACTGGTCAAAGTAGTGAACAAAAAATTTTCATGACACTAAAATTTTTCTTGATGAATGTTACGAAATCAGATGAACTATATCATGAACATAATTACTACCTAGAAGTTCCATACTAGGCCTATTAATTTAGCAGATTGAATTTGGAGGAAAAAAATCTAAAAAATCATTTAACTCCTTGAGTAATTGCTAGTCTTTGAGCCAGAAACGTTCAGTTTTGTTACAGCAAGCACTAGAAACTTCACCGTCACCGGCTCCACTTTGCCAATTGTCAAGGCTTACACTGAAAAGGCCCAAAATTTCTGCTAAATTTCATGACAACTCATTGGTTCGTATCTGATTTTATTTCAAAGTAATGAGAGGCAAAAATGGAATATTAATAACAGCAACTAGAAAATTTCCGCGAATCCTAATCCCTTTTCTGTTCCCCGTTTTCCACAAAAATCATTTTCTTGTTAGTGGTCCGTTTGGTGCACTGTGAAGTGTTTGAGTGTAAGTCAACACAATGGAACAGTACTCGATGCTCGATCAATCACTGAAGTTCCAAGATATATGGGGCGATGTCTTGTGCACGAAACTCTTGCGGCAGCCGGATCGAGTCAGTGAGGCAACAGCAACGAGTAAGATCCACCGGTTGTGGAGGCGTTTGCACGAACTGCAGTGCGAACATAAAGTGAACTACAAAAGCCGCATAGTTTTATGAAATTGTTCGAGTATTTATTCCAGGATCTATCCCATAATCCGTCAATCGTTTACAACTATCGGCTCTTCCCAATGAACGTTGCATCCTAATAGAGCCAATCTCACAATCTTTTTGCATATTATCCACAGCTGTTTTCATCACATGATTAGATAGCTCGTCCGTTTTACGGTGCAACTTTCACCGAAAAGACGATGTGGTTTCCAGACTATCGTCCTTAGTTCGACCTCATGCACCGCGCTGATGTAGCATTTCTTGCGGTCGCGTTTGGCAAAGTGGCAATGACTTATCTGAGAGGAGAAAAAGAGATGCGCAAGCCAAACATTCTCATATAGACTAAATATGCATCCACTCATCTCCAATGAAGTGTGCTTCCCAGCAAGGCTTTCATGTCGCGGAATTGTATCGAAGCAGCGTAATTGATCATGCTAGCTCCTTCACGCTCATTCAGACATCTTGAAAAATGGATGGAGCTCAAACTACATATCAAGTTCACTTCGATAAAGCTTAACTTTGTGAACGACATTCGCATAATGCATTACTGGGACAAACTAACCTTGTCAGTTCCAAATAACTAAGCTCTACTCGCAATCTCACATCCTTCAACAATGAACCTTTTTTCGTAGTTCTTATCTGCGAAGACAGACGTTCTTGAATTTAAGACTTCTATTTAAGTTTTAATGAAAGGAAAGTCCCGTTTTTTTTCAACTGTCCTAGAATAAAAAAACGCTACAATAGTGAATCAAAACCGCAAAAATCGATGACATTCATGAACGAATTTTTTATCATCTTATTTTTCTGAGCAAATAGTCTTCAATGTCTTAAGAGATCGTTGGAAGGGTTTTGGGAGATAGATGAAGGGTAGTGCTTAGGGATATTTTAAGTTTTATGAAAAGAGTTCCTCTTGATAATCATTGTTTTCTTCAGCTGACGGCATTCTAGAAGCTGCACGCACTTCTTCTCAGCTTCCGATAATGTCGATGGGAGTTAGAAAGGCACAAGTATGTGTTCGAAACAAAAAATTTTACCGATATTTGATGTGGCATTACAACAATAAACTGTGAGATCATGAGGTGACACAAGGTACCCACTGTGAGCACAGTAAACTTCATCTTTCAATGAATCATAGTCCCTATATTCAGCATGTTTTGACTCTCTTTATTAGGTTAAGGAAAAATTTCCTCCATACTGGCTAAATATTTAGAGTTTAGATTGCAATTCAAAGAAAAAAGCCTCATATAATTTTCACAACAAAAAACCACCATTATCCACGACCTGCTGCCAACAATCAGCAATCCTCCAGATGCGCTCGAAATACCATTTCTTGGGCTTTGAATCAAAAAACAGTACTTTCCATAGTCTCGACCTTATTTCAAGCCCTCAGCAAAAGCGATTTTCTGCTTTTGCAAAGCGTTCCAGCAATCATTCGATAGCTCAAATCAAGTAACTTTGAATGGTATATTTTACTTTGAGTGGCTTATTTTCGCCGCTGCAACAGTCAAAAAAATTTTGATCCACATTTGAGCGTTTTCCCCCCAGATAGATCTTTTTTATGATAAAATTTCAATCTTTAGAGAGAGAAGATCGTACCATTTCAACGACATATTTGGTTTCTAGAAAAAACTTTCTGCAGCTCTATAGCGCTCGAAAGAAGATTGGGTTTCACACATCGCAATTATTGGTGATGCCTGCACCTCTCTGAACAAGGCGCTTTCTCAATTTTTGAAGCGACTCTGTAGGTAAATTGATAGCTCAAATTTAGAAGATTCAAACAATGACTTCCGTTCCAAAGAAACTTTTTAATGAGCTGTAACAGCCAAAATCAAATTATGTTTAACACCTGTGGCGTTTCGGCTCATCTTTCGCTGGACAAAACATTCCCCTCAACTTTTGATAGCCATTCGATAGACTGAATACTGTCGATTCCGTGATGTATTTGGTAAGAACTTCTTAGCGAGCTGTAGCAGCCAAAAGAAATTTAGGTGTCGCGCATTTCAACAAGCGCACCTGGCCATCACGCATGCCAGTATGTGGATGAAAACTTCGCAACACAAACACTAGGCCAACGAACCATCTCAACATTCGCGAAATTGAGTAAGTCATTGCAAGTCAACTGTCTTTCAAGTGTTTTCTGCTTCTCATAGAGTTCACTTTATCGTAAGCATTTGTGCCGCGCCAACCACCAAAAAAGAAGCCGTCATACTCTTACATAAACACGGCGTATTGCAATTCAAACGGGTATGCACGAAAGGACATCGAGTGAAGCTTCAGTTCTGCTTGAAAATTGTATGGCCATGTTAAAAGCATAGGTGTCGCGATAGGATCAGTGTTAAAGTCGAAAATTCATTCAAGAACACTCACCTTCTCTTCGTTACTGCTCCTCATTCTTACACAGTTCTACTGAAGAGGCAACGTCAACTGAATATTATACCTTTCCTTCGAGTGCTTTATTAAGACCACGCTCAAATTTCAATAGATCCTTTCATTATTATTTGAGCCAACATGTCATGTGGTCTGGTAGGGGCTCTTGTACAGCCCGAGACACGTGTTTTCGTCCTTACACACTCATCAGCCGGGCAGAGCCCGTCGTCTGTCGATCTTTGTATAGTCAGCTCTCTTGGGAGCGTTACACTCCTTATAGAGAGTTGTCGACGACGTACGTTTTACACTCTATGTTAGGCGAAAGGTAAAAGTGGGTAAAAGGTGTCAGCATTAGGTAAGAAGGTTCCAGACTTGAGAGCTGCTAAATTTTCTTTATTTGATAAGCAAGCTAATACAATGTTGATATAGATCGTTCATTGTGGTTGACGTGCAATTTCGAATTCAAAAGGCTTGGTAAGGTTTGTGAATATATCAGTTCTTTCAATAGACCATTTTGAGAACCCCTAAAATTTAATACATCTCGACAGAATATTTCAAGCCTTTCGTAGGGTCTAAGTTGGCACTTATAAAGCTCTGGTACCTTGTTTCGTGGTTCCAGCCTATCAGCAGCATGGTATGCTTTGATTTAACCAGTTCCATATGAGGAAATGTAGCACTACATACAAAGGAACCGGCCGAATTATTTGAAGAGACTGAAAGGCCGAAACACGCGTCTAGCACCTTATAATTGTTATGACAGGTCTAACAAAAGGCTTAACCCCAAAAGGACGACGTGTAACTTAGAGGTACATGATCGTTGAAGACCCTTTCTCGCTGGGCCAAACTTTTCTATTGAGCACTTGACGATTATTCGAAAGCTTAAATTTTTGCGATTTCAACATTATGTTTGGTTTTCAAAAAAGTCGCCTTTTACTTGTAGCAGCGAAAATAAAATTATGTTTTACACTCAATTTGCTTCATTTGTTCGGCTGGAGCTTCGATATGATTATTCACCAATGCTCTGCTAGTTAATTAACAGCCCAGGTTTCAAGGATCTCATTGTTGTAATTCGATTTTTGAAGGGTTATTATAGACTGCCAGTAAGGGCGATAAGAATATTGCATTTCACGCCTTAAATGTTACCCCGCCGCTTGGACGTCATGGCTGTTTTATCGGTACTTATAAAAACAGTTTTTACGTTATAACTCTTCTATAACCACAAATTGGATGGAACGTCAAGGATGAAAGTTTTACAAAGGTGATTTTTGCAGAAACAGTAACGATGTGTCAAAACCTCCTATGTTTCCGTGAGTAGAACACATCATTGCAAAAAAGAGTATATTTCTAACCGTTGGTGAACAATTTTTTCTCGTTTAGTCTATATTTTGATATCATTCGATAGTCCTGTGCTAATGTTGATACTAAGCTTGTTTGTAGTAGAAAGTCTTCTATAAAGTGTTCTACTGAACAAAAGAAGATAACTTCTTGCTTTCGGTGTGATCGGCTCGATGTTCGAACTTTACGGCAGGTTTTGCTGAAACTTATATAGCGAAATTTTGGTTTTAAGAAAGAATTATTGCAATGGAAAGATAGATCATTATTGAAGGAATTAGCACATGGGCAACTTTTAGTAAAAAGAACGTTCAGTGTCTTGAAGTCCCAACCTTTCAATACAAGTACGGACTTGGACTGGCAGCGCATTCACATTTTTCCCAATTCCTCAACGAAATGGTAATAATTCAATTCAAACATTTTAAGGGTGCGAAAAAACTCAGAAGATACATATACGGAGGATTTTTTTATATCTATTAAAAGCAAGCTTTGACAGAGCCTGCATTCATCATTTGTGGGGTACCGTTTGGGGAGAAAGTGCAGCTTCTTCATCCCCAATTTCGGAACTTTTCACCGATGTTGTAGATTTTCAACTTAGGATATCCAACAATCACCAACATATACAATTTATATCAGTCTAAAACAAATTACCTCCACCATGATTCAGCACCAGTCAGCAGTTCAAACTTGTTGCGTTGATTTGCTACCTCATGCGATTGAAATGTTGTATCTCCTTCCCTTTGACTGACGATCAGTAGAATTTATAGCTTGAGAAAATGTAGAATTTAGTACTTTGCTTGATTTTCAGAAAAACCTTTTTGAAGCGTGTTTGCCTCACCTTTGGAAAGGCAAGGCACTGGTTGGACTGGTTTTGTTGATATATATATATATAACAAACTTGTATGTTAGAGGCACTTCAGCGTCATAAAAAATGGAATATCGCTACAAATTTTCCAGTATAAAAACAATATTCTCAGGAAATGAGTTGTTCCCTACTCATGATGCGTATTCCTGTTCGGCGACTATGTGAGAATGAAAGTCGATTGGTATCCTGCACCCGAGCCTCATCTTTTCCTAAACAACACCTAATGTCACCAAAGATTAGGGTGGAATTCTGGGTGACAACACCTTTCACGACCAATCATCAGTTATCTCTTCATCGTTGTCTCTTGACGTATCTGTTACAATGTTGTACAGTACTAGCTGACAGGTGGAAGTTCTCCCTTCCATCAAGCTCAGGAAGGTCGAATTGACTCGCATTTCTCAGTCGGCAATGCAATGGTATACTTCCCAAGAAGTGAATGTCGAGAGACAACGAAACAAGCATAAAATTTGCAAGACTCTCTAGTCTTCTTTTTCTGAGTAAGCCTGTTGCTTATTGTACAGTGTTTTTCCGTGTGCATAGCTATTCGACTCCTCTCATAGACACGAAGTAGGAATGATTCGTAAAGGTCAACATAGTGTACGCATGCAAGCGGTGAAGGACGAGGAAGATACCCATCAAAAGCAGAGGACGACCTGGTTGTGGTTTGCTAATGGACGGCTACAAATATTGCACGCAATCACATTGGAATTACTTCAAGTTCATGGAGCATGAGGGAAATAAATGAAATCGCCTTGAGGGCAAGCAACTAACAGTATACATAGAATATGCAAAATAAGTCGCATGTAGAGTGGGAAAGGTTGCAACAACGGATAGTGCTCATATCAAGGATTAATGGATATACAACAACTAAAAAATCACAGAATGTCATGCTCTTCGATAATTCTACATAGATTCCAACTCTCGAAGTACACTAATAATGCAAATTTACGAGTGTTGTCTATGAACTAGTATAGCATTCAGTATGCATGATCATTATTGACTAGCTATCCATTTTATCCATTTTTTTGAGTTATCATAGTTGTGATGACTTTGGGTACTGTATATTATGAAAATTATCTGCGACTTGAAATTTATTTCGGAATTTTTTTTTGTTGAAAAAAGATTTATTACGTAATTTCTTTCGTAAAACTTACTACATTTGATTGAATGCCAAAAACAGTGCGAATTTGTAGTAAACTAGGACTTTGCTTCATACATTAGAGCTATACATGCTTCAAAAGCTATGACAGGTAAAGAAATTGTGTTGAATTGAAGTAACACAACTAATTCAATAATTTCAGCAATCTAAAATAAGCTGTCAAGATGTATTTTGATTCTGAGTGGGATCTTAAAATAGTCCATTGAAATTGTTTATATATATATATATATATATATATATATATAATAATAGATAAAATAAAAAAGATGAATAAGAAAGCATTACGCCATCATATATATATGCTTTTGTAATAGTCGTAGCCAAGCATACAGCCATCAACAATCAATCATTCTGGAATAACGCCACTGTGATCCTTTAACCGTGCGCAAAGTATAAGTAATTCAGCGTCTGTTCGTTCAAATGTAAGGGTAGTATCCTCGTGCAAGGAGCTGAATGAACCGAAAGGCACCGTGCTGTTGATGTGGATATGTGCCACAACAAAACTCTGGGAATATATTTTGGAACTTAATAAGGAAGTTTTTAAGAATTTTTTGAATATTAAGCAGTATTGAAATTAATTAGTTACCGTCCACCCATTCAGTCATCCTGTTAGTGGTGTCCACAACTGTTCTTCAGCATCTTTTTGTTCCATAGACTAGTGATGAAGAGCAAGATAAGTTCGATGCTGTATACAGACCTAAGAAAAGTTTACATTGAAGAGTTTTGTGAAAAATCTCAGAGCTATACACTGTCTACGTTTGAAAAATGAGATGGTGGTTGAGTAGTTCATCTAGGGCCTTCATGTCGTTTACAGGCTAAGAACTTTAAGCACATCCCTTGCTTGATATATACTTCAGGTGGCTGCTGATCTTTTTGTGATCCCTATACGTGATTTGTTTATAGATACTGAATTCTCATCGAAAATTATAACTGAATGATGCTGATGTGCTGTTGCCATAGAAAAGGAAATGTTAAGCAAAAGCTGTGATTGTTTCTGAACACTCAGAAATCTTCTACTATCCATAAGATCTCAACTTTTTCCCACATATATCAACTCTAAATAATTGGAAATAAACGAATGACCGATATAGACTTGGCTATAATTAAAGTTGTCGACGAACTGGCATGGCATACAGGATGCATCATCATTTCTTTTTCATAAATTACTCATTGTTTTCCGATTTCTCTTCACTATAATGACTCTTGGGTTTTTATAAAATCAAGGAAAATTGAAACTTAAGGTACTTACTGAGATATCTCTTTTACACTTCCAATACAAGTGATTGATTGTTGAATTCAGTATGATAGAGTAGTAGACCTGCGCTTTTCTCTATACACGACACATATATCGGAACCGGAAGCATATAAGTAAGTAGAGAAAGTTGTGTTATATCAGAATAATATATAAATTTCCAAAAATTTTTACAGAAGCGGAGGAAAAACCCATATGAAACAACGTATTGACGCACCGCTGCGCAATTCGCGCTGCTCTCATCGATTTCCATAGCCATTACTCAAGGGTTAAATAATACTCAGTTATGGATGGGTTTATTTAGGCAGCCGACGAAATTAAGAGATACATTTTAACAGATGGCTATACTTCAAGAAGCGGATGACGAAAGGGAAAGCATTTGGATGTCAAAAGAAGTAATTAGCAATAGAATCATTTTAGATAGATGCTGAAGCACCTTGGAGAAGCAAGAGACTGTTTTGCACAAGCTAATGCCAGAAAAACTCGTAAACATCACGACATACGCTATGACAATAAATCGTTGGCGGCGCTTTCGATCTGTCATCCACAAAATACACAAAACGGAATTCATGATGTTCCACGGTGGAGAGTTTACGCCGACATTTTGGGAATGAGTGAAATTATCTGATCACACAATACGTCGCCATCTATTGAGAAGAGTTTCTCACAATTAAGCAGACATAGTGATATTTGAAAGCATTTTTAGCCGTCTTTTTGAAGGTTTGGTTATAATTTCGTCCGTGGAGACAGTTCGGCAGACCAGCGTTGACGGTTTCGCTGTAATCGGTGCCATTTCCTTGGCCACTTGCCCTTACGATATGTTGAAAGAGGTATCATATTGTTCACACCAGCCGCAAAGCATCGACCAGATGAAAATTGGAGGTGATAATTTCACTTGAGGACAGTTTATCACTTTTCTGCGCCCAATCCCTACCATAGGGAACGAAACCGAGAAAACGACACTATTTATGGCGAAAGCTCCAGAAAGCGCATCTGCCGAATTGCTACCATGGAGGGATTTTGTAACTAAGTTCCGAAAGGATGGCTAAAAGCATTTTGAATGATTGCATATGTCTTCTTTATTGTGAAAGGCTCCTCCCAGTAGTGGATGGCCTATTATGTGAAGCAGAAATTTTATTCATTTCCAAAATTATGGTCAAAATTCTCCATAATGGAATCTAATGAGCTTTTCCATTGTTTGATTTTGTGAACAATAAATTGAAAGCACCGTCAGCACTGCATCATCATAGGGCTTCTTATGTAGTTTACGAGAGACGGTTGAAGTGATTCAGCGGATCCGTGTTGCAACACTTCCGTGTTTTTATAGTCCCGTGCCGTTTTATTTCCACTGCTCAGGTACGAGCGCTATTGCTACAGTGTTCTTGGTGCACAATACAATATTGTTCTTAGTCTGCTAATCTTCACCATTCTCCTTATATACCCTTTTATCCATAATCATATGGCATAGTTCGCCAAAAGTTATCGCAAGCAATCGGAAGAAAAACAGTATTAAACGCTTCTCATAATAAAAAGAGTGGAGCCCTGCGTCAATGAGAGAAATCTGATAGGTGCAGCAAATTGCAAAAGCTAATAGGGATATTAAAGCTGGTCAAATACGATTTTCATTTTTATATGGTTATCCTACAACTTCTCTTGCATTTCAACACTTTTGCTGATTTATTCAATGAAATCAAGTAATCAACAATGCACTCACCATCCTGATCAGTGAAACCCAATCATGCGCGTTGGGTAGATATTAGATGCTTTCTCTCAGCAAAGAATGAATTTGACGATCAGAGAGTCTGTGAGGACACTTTCGGTTGGTTGAAGTCTCCAAACTCTTTTCTCCCATAGATGCTGCTGCAGGGCGCGGTAGAACGATAATCCGATGGAGGCTATACGTCAGGGGATGTCAAGGCTATACGGTGGAAAAAATTCTAATCTAATCCCTCCAAAATATAGCGAGTCGATAGTGCAATGTGAAATGGTCGGTCAATGCATAAAGGTTCCTATCAAGATATCATTTTGCGGTAGTCCACATATGGCGAGTGATGGTGTTACGATCGTATTCGAGTGTTCGTCCGAGCTCTTCAAACATCTGGCAACATACCACAACCTTCTGGTATTAAAACGTTTCAATGCAAAGGAATTTGAATAAGATAATAGTGCGAAAGAAATTTCGGGTCAACACAACGGAAAGTCATTGCCAAAAACGTTTTGCTTCGGATAGTTGTGCTTCGTTATGTCAATCATTGTCCTGTTAAACAGATTTTCTCATAAAAATGCAGTTGTATGGTTGGGTCTCGTCGGGTAAGATTTTTTTATTTTTGGTATAAAAAATTGATGTCATAGCATCATAAATAAAACGGTGAAAGCCAAGTTGAAACAGTGCCACCTGTTCTCTTAACGACTCTGAAGCAGTTTTCTTTTTCAATTGATCTCTTCCATGTGATCTGATCTCGTTAAAGTTTTGGCGTGCTTAACCTCACTAAACATTCTGCTGTTTTTTGAAATAACGAAATCTGTCGCAATGTCGAATGCCTTGAAACTTTATGCCGTAGACTGAGTTGGTTCAGAACCCCTGAACCGAATATGCTTCTATGGCGATATCACTCACGTCTAAGTGTTGAGTTACCAGTTTTTGTGAAAGATGGTGTGCAAGGATGTAAAATTTGTCTCTAGTTGATTGCGCTATATCTGCTTTGAATTTTTTAGGAAAAGATGGATGTCCTTGCACGCATGGCAAAAATTTCTACGGCTCTCTTTATGATGTCGGTGTTAGCCACATTCTCGACAGTTCGTGGATGTGGAGTGATGCCTGCAGGTCAAGGTAATGAATAGAAGATTGCTAGGGTGTATAGATATTTCCATTCAGGCGAATTTTATGAAAATGAGAATACATGAATCTGACACTTTGTCATTGCTTTAGCGCTGTCGCTAATCCGAGCTTGTTTAATAAAACAATCTAAACATCGAATATAAAAAGAAAATGATCTAGAAATGTTTAACATAACGATTGTTACCTTTGATTATGCACTAACAAGAGTACAAAATTTTGCTGTAGCGAGCATGAGAAGCTTCAACGTCACCGGATTCACTTTACCTGTCAACATGGTTTACTCTACCGTTGCCCAAGTCCGCGCCCGTGTCCCTGGCATTGCATTTGACAGCGCCAGCGCTCAGGGATTCGTACACCGTCTCGTAACGCAAACAGTGAGTTCACAACTCTCAGATATCAAACCGTTTTGCCTTGGAAGGAGAAGAAAGTGAGCTTCAATGTTCTGACTTATCATTTGTCTCCTAGGCCTAATAGGCGCGCATAGCTGACATAATCAAGCCGAATAGATTACCAATAAATTTGATAAACTTTAGTAAATATTTCTTCTTTAGGTCTTTGAAACTCTCGAACGACAAGGACGCAGTGCACTTCTACCTGATCCGGTAATCTCGGCCATTTTGAGTCAACTTGAAGTTAGGACCACTTACGTGCCAATGTTATGCCAGGGTGTGGTGGATATGACTGAGCGTGAGTCAATGTTCAACCATACGAAAAACTCAAAGCAGAACTATATCAATTATATGAAAAAGCTGGACTAATTTGTTTGAACTATTTTTGCAAATGCGGAAACTATCCAGAAAACTACTGCAGAATGTTTTGTTAAGTAAGAGAGACTATTATTATGCTGTTCAAATTGAAATTTTTAACTCTTTTAAAACCACAGATCAAATCATCATACGCAGTGCGAAGCCCAGCTGTTGCGCGATTTTATTATTAAATTAGGCATCTTCCACTGCGTCGGATCATTCTGATGTTTCTGTACTCCACGACTTTCTCTATTTGACCGTAAGCATACAGTGCAAAAATAACTCTTATGTGTGGATAAAAAGCTTTCTTTCACTGCGCAACCATGTTGTTATCAGTATTATCGCAATTCCACTATTTTGTACATAGAATATCTTGATATGGATCTGGTGATTTTGATACATTTTATTGTGTACAATCACCTGTGTCACCTGTCGTCCTGTTGAACGTCGAGTGACTCGAGCGGGTACCAGTAACACTTCCGTTTTTCCTTATCGCGTGCATGAGTAGCTTAGTGAGTCCTCCTCGCTCTAGGTATTCATTAAGCATCATATCTTTCTTCTAGGCTTCTGTATATAGTACTGGAAAGTTATGATAGTGACTGAAAATTAGAAAACAATAAATAGTTTGCCAAAAAATTTTGCACAAATGTTTTTCTTTTTATTTAACCGCTTGTAGCGGTGAAATGATGCTTAGATATATCCACCGTTATAGAGTGATGTGCAAAAATTTCATGTTAGGAGCACACGCTCCCAGAAAGTGTGAGGTACGGGTTCTAGTCCCGCCTGACGCGAAAGTTTTGGTATATTTGAAACTCAGTGGGTATATTTGAAACATCGTAGCACCGCTAAAAGCGGTTAAGTAAGAAAGAATTTTATTTGATCTTCAATACCCAATATCTGTTAGCGTGACTGGGTTCAATTTCGAAGCCGACTACCCGCACTAGGCCGTTGATGGCTTGCGGCTGACAGATAGATGCGCTGTAGTGTAGAAAGAGGGCTGTGCAAAATTGGCATCAATAGTGTAACGGATAGAGCACGCACTTCCGAAAAGAGTGAGGTTCGGGTTCAAGTACCGCCTGACACGAATGCTTTGCACTCTACCTCACTCCTATGAAAATGTTGCACAGTCTATGCGATGACAAATCATCGTCAACGAAACGTAAAATTCCTCTTACGACCAAGCCTTCCTCGGTGGGAAGGTCTTTGACCTAGATCATAGTAAGCTTTAATAGTCCAAATCTCGACAATTATGAAACTGTACTTGGCTTATAAAAAAAAATACTCTTATTACGTTGTCATAGCGAATAAAAAAATATGTTATACACAAGATTCTATTCCATTATTTGGTTTGAGAAAAGCTTCCCGTTCAGTTTTCGCAGCCGCATGATGGCATGAATCAGAATTAATCTAGAATTGAATTTCTTTCGGAAAAGCTTCTTAAATGGTGCTATAAAAGCGGAAAAAAATACGTCCAACCCCAGAAATTCTTTGCACATAAAAAATGTGTATGTATCAATAGCGTATGAGCATGTAGAGGCAATCGTGTTGCGTCACAATATAAAAATAAATCTGAAAATTTTTTGAAATAGTGAAGAATTCTCTAAACAACTAACAAAATTCGCTCCCTTCTCTTGGCGTTGCACGCAGCGATTTCAACTGCCTTCCTATTTTTGCAATCTATTTATAAACTTTTTCTTTGCCTTAAAAGTTTCCTTGTTTAACGTTATTATAGAGAATACTTCGTCATGTTACTCTACAAATTTTGCCTAGTAAATTGTTATTTTATATAACAACTAAACACGGCTTGAATTACATACCAATGGTTGACTAAATTGGGTGCAACTTTTTACGTTTTTTCGTTCTTACAGCGCTCTGAGAAGACCCTTTCAAAGCTTGAACTAAGATCTAAAACATTTAATACTTTTTTCTATCATAATAATCTTCAATTTCTATCAAAATATCTTCAAAAACCAAGCACACATGTCAATATGCAAGTAATCTACGCCGAAGACTAAGCGTACTTCAATTCTCACCTTTGGTACAGAACATTAGGAAGATCAATACTAAAAACTAAGTCAGCATAAGATCTGTCATTCTTTGCGCTGTCTTAAAGTTATCAAAACTTTATGAATACACTCTGTCTGGCGAAAAAGTCACGAAAGTAAGAGTGCAAAACACGCCATTCACTTGGCTAGCAAATCGTAGTTTTCTCTCGGTCGCTACAACGCACCAGAAAACCCAAAGTGAAGTCTAGTATTTAAATCACAATTCTTTGCTATCGAATGACCTCCTAAACTTTTTGTGAAGGCTCAAACCCAGCGAGAAAACCACACACAAATCAGTCTACTACTTTTTAGTACACTGAGTCCCGAAAGAGAAAGCTGGGAGCGCAGTTTCTTTACGTTGTAACTACAGTGCTACAAAAGCTTCGTTTAGTGAAATAAGTTTACAGGTAGATTTGCTGTTTTCCAAGCTATCGAATAACTACTGAAACTCTGGTGAAAAAATTTTGTGTGACGAGACAGCCCATCAAACATGAGTGCAGAATACACTATACACCCCAAAGAAGAAACGTAATTTTCTCATCGTCTCCATAGTTCACCAAAAAGCGTTGAAAAACTGCGCACTAAAAGTTATACCATATCTTCAGAATGCACAGTAGAAATGAACTTTTGCATCACATTTTTGAGTATCTTCAAAAAATAAGCAACAAAAAGCAGAAATGCAATTGTCACATTAATATGGTCTTCATACTATAAAGTGGGAATTTTCAGAACATGTGAGCGTTTTTCCACTAAGAGCGATCTTTATGGAAGGCCTCCATTATCAAGCCATTCTCTTTTGACAATGAATTGTTTGGAACGTATGAACATTACTATGGAAATGCCAATAAACCCTCTGCGAAGTTCAAGCGACGCATTAGCTACTCAGAGTGTGCGACGTGATCTTTCCCGTCATTACAGCGCAGTAAAAGATTGCTCTAAGAAAATAGATTAGTTGTTACGGAACCGCAGACCCACGGCCCCTGCGGCTCTAACCCGTTCAACAATAGCGTCGCATGTTGAACGTGTTGCGCCTAGCAATGGCGTCTAACCTTCAATGTGCTGTGTCCAACAATGGCAGGATGGAGGTTAAACGCCATTGCTAGACGCAACACGTTCAACATGCGACGCTATTGTTAAACGGGGTTAGAGCCGCAGGAGCCGTGGGTCCGCGGCTCCGTGAATGCTTATAATCGTCACTTTTGAAGCTGTCATAAAGCTACTGACACTTCACCATAGAGCCAAGCATAAAGCGAAAGCGGAGCACACAAAGCACTTTGAAGGCTGAACATGATTTGTTTGTCCTTGCTATAAGCGCAGCGAAAAGATTTGTTTGAAAAACAAGCATAAAATTAGGATTGCACCTCCCAGGCCATCGAGTGCCTGCTGAGATTTTATTGAGAGAGCTCCGTCTGGTAAAAAAGCCAAGTAAAGACGAGTGCAAACTACCACTACTCTTTTGTTGTAACAACTCACTAGAAAGGCGTTTCTGGAAATTAAGCATAGTATTAGAATTTGAACTTATTCAGCTTGTGACCACCAAATGTGCAGTGAAAAATTTCTGTTTAACGAAAAAACCACGAAAAGGCATGTGTACCATGAGTGATGTACGTGATCCCGAGAGGAGTAAAAATTCACTCCTCATAATCTGCTTTCAGATTTACAACTTTTTTCGTAATGGAGGATGGGGTCTTCATAGAAGTGAAATTTCTTACAGTCGACGACGCGAAGCCACAGAACTGCATCATTGTCAGCAACACAGTGACGGGAATTTGTACTCAAAAGATGAATCAATGAAGTGTATGGCAAATAAGAAAGCGCTGTTCCCGGCGAACACTTGACAATTTCAGGAACTCTCTCGGTTTGGAATACATTTTATGTACGAGGATGATTTAGAAAAGAAAATTCTGTTTAGATCACAAACGTTATTATGGCGAACTGGTCCAGAATGATGTGGCAAAGTGTAGTGGACAGAGCAGTTCGAATGTTGGCATCGCGTCCGTTTGGATCGCATTTCATCTCGGCACATGCCATCTGTCAGCTGAAACTGAAGAGAAATTGTGATCCTTTTGAGACAAACATGTTTATTGAGCAGATATCATGCTTGTAGTGATAACAGCAGCAGTAAATTCGCAGATCACGTGTGTTTAATTAGAGTAATGCAGTGAAACATTTCAGAGGGCGCTGACAAAATTGAAGTCAGTGTTTTTTCTATAAAACCAGTAAAAAGTTTGTGCATAAAGATAATTGATCCACTGCATTGACTGCCTCTAAAATCTCGCAATAAACATTTAGAATAGTTTGCAAAAAGAGAATATTTGAAGCCTAAGTGAAGTTTGTACCCCACGGCCATACACCGGTGTTTCGGAGGTCTCACCCTCCTCGTCAGTTACCCCCGCCCCACATTAGGCCCTGCATTGTAGCATGGAGAGAGGCGTATGTGGTGACGGTACAGTGTACAATGACACCCCATTTCTTTCGAAATTTTAAAGATAATATTAAGTCTCCATCTAAGTTTCCGAGCTTGATCCAAAAATTCAGAAAAATTTCCAAGCAACTGAAACTATCAAATAACATAAATTCAAGTATTCTCCGTCTGCCTAGATAAAATTCTGACAATGCTCCGGCAAACAAATCAATTCCGCACTATAAAACTCATTATTCTTCGATGCAAACCACCCAGTCAATTCTCGACACAATTTATTGATGTCTCGAAACTTCTCCTTTTCCAACCATGATCCAATGATCTGAAGAAATGGAAATCGGACGACGACAGACGTCTAGTGAATACGGTGGATGATCCAAGTGCTCCCGGCCCAAATCGGTCAATTTCTTCCTTGCTTTCTTGGCGCCTTGGAGCAAAATGACTTGGCGGCGGCTGACGTGGAAACGTGCTTCATTGCAACGGTCTAGTTGCTGATGATATCGCTCAGCGTGATTGTCTGACTGGCTTGCAACAAGTCCCAATGAATCGTCCACTTTAATCTCAGATAATGATCAACATTGGTTTTGGCGCAAATCGATTTGTTCTGGTGCTGGTGTTCCTTGATGACCCGGTGACAACCACTGGTTAGGGCGACGTGGCTCTTGAAAAAGGTCCACTTCTTGTCACTGGTAATGTTATTAATGTTTTAGATGTTATTTGACACTTTTGATTACTTGCCGATTATTTTTGAGAGTTGTTGAATCAAACTCGGAAACTTAGTTGGAGACCAAATATTATACCTTCATTTCGAGTGCTTTGTTAGTACCACGCTCAAATTTAAATAGATCCTTTTATTATTATTTGAGCCAACTTGTCATATGGTCTGGTAAGGGCTCTTGTACAACCCGATACACGTGTTTCGTCCTTACAGGCTCGTCAGTCTGAGAAAACCCGTCGTCTTTCAGAAACACGTGTATCGGGCTGTACAAGAGCCCTTACCAGACCACATGACTAGTTGGCTCAAATAATAACGAAAGGATCTATTGAAATTTGGGCGTGGTCTTAACAAAGTACTTGAAATAAAGGTATAATATGATAAAAATACTAGCCAAAGAGCAATCGGAATGCGCAATACTCTATGTTAGGTGGAATTTCACTTGACATAGAGTGTAAAACGTTCGTCTTCGATAAATTTCTGTAGGGAGGGTAGGGCTCCCGAGAGAGCTGACTATAAAAAGATCGAAAGACGAAGGGTCTGCCTGACTGACGAGTCTGTAAGGACGAAACACGTGTATCGGGCTGTACAGGAGCCCTTGCCAGACCACATGACAAGTTGGCTCAAATAAAAATGGAAGGAGACCAAATAGTTGTTCAAATATGACTCTGCCGCATTTTGAGTTTGAATATTCAATCAGCACGAAAAAATTCACACTAAAAGTTGTTCAAAAATAATTTCTATCAATGAAAGTAACATTTGCTTAATATTTGGGTAGTTTGTGAATGCCATCGAAGAAAAAATTGAAAAGTAAACATATTGAAATTTGATAGAATTTTTTTGTTATGCTGATTTGTAGCCTGAGTTTGGTGATTAATCTGACGGTGCAATGTCAGGAGAGTAAGGCGAGTAAGGTAAACTTCGTAAGACCTCCCACCTCATTTTTTTTTTTCGTCTCCGATCGTTTTTGCAACATGAGTAGTGCGTTATGCAAAAAATTGCAAAGCATAAATGAATAATGAAGCTCATGCGATAACACGGTTGCAAAAAGGACAGGTAAGAAGTAGCTCCCATCTGGAGGAACAGTCGTATTCGTGCCGTCCACAAAAAGCACCATTAATTTTGTGAGCCGCTTCATTCGCAATTTCCCCATTCATTCATGAGTAACAAACGAAATTGCTCCTATGGCAGATCCACCTTAAAGCGCGTCTGGGCAAGTTGAACTTACACAAATGTTCACAAGAAAATGCGCAATCGAACGACACCAAAATCAAGCAACACAGTTACTCTTGGTTATGAATCTGCAAGGTAAGATTCCCGCGAATGGCATTTCTCGGGTGCAAAAGTCATCATCTTCAAGGTGCCTAAAAAAATTATATGAAATATTTCAGAATAGAAAACATAAGTAGATAGCGTTTTCAACGCACTTTCGAATAAAAATAAAAAATTGCTTCTTTTATTTATATTCTTGCAATAAATAATGATTACGCGGCGGAGTCATATTTGTACACCTGATGGTGAAGAGCTTTCCTTTGCATAAAATTTGGTATAAATCTCCCCTCGTGTCCACACTGGTAGCCACAAAAACGAGCTGGAAAGTGATTTCAGGGGTAAAAGCAACAAAAGATCAGGAACATGTCGTAGGGCTGGTCCATAATACATACTGATATTAGTATTCGTCTCCGAAGAAGTGTTATTCTATGGTAAGTAGAAAAATCACTTCACGTCGCGCTTCATTTCTTTCAAAAAAATTTTTTTTTGCGTAGAGTGATACATCTTTGGAAGCGGTAGTATAATAGGTGGGATGAGTGGTGGGCAAGTGGTACTAACGAAACGTGCGGAACTGCGAAATGTATTATGTCATCACCATCCTATACCACATCTCATGAAAAGTTTAGAGCAATCTATCGAACCATATCAGATTTTTCACGCGAAATCTGAAAAAGTCAACTAGAAGGTCTTGTTACAATCTGTGCTCATAAACATTTCTTTGTGTGGTTGTATAGAAGGAGAATGTCCTCATATGTATTGTTGACGTCGATGACGCGTGAACTGACCGCAGGTAATGTCTCTTCGAACATCAATTTTGACTCCAACATTGTCCTATTCCAATGCTTGCTTAACGTCTTAGAAGGTGGCAATTAGCTCTTTCAGGATGGCAGTTTAATCGCTGAGCGAAGTAGTAATCGCAAAGCGGGACGGTATTTTCGTTATTCGATTAGGGTTTTTCCTCCTTTTGAATAAAAATTCTACTTATTCGTAATGCTTTGATGAGTAAAGAATTATCTATAGTCCCGTGTGCTTTCTGTGCAATTATAATTGTATTGTATGAAGGCTATCTTACTAAGCACGCATAATAATGATAATATAAGTATCAGAATCTTAGATAAAGTTGCGCGCAGCGATTTTAGTCATTATCCCAAAAGAAGCAAATTTTACTACTCCTTCAAAAGGTCTTTTTACGTTTTGGAAAAATTGTGGACTTTTGCATCAAAGTTGCAGAAATAGCTTGGTTTTATCGCTTAATGGGTACAATTTTTTTTGAGAATTCGGACATATGACAAATAAACCCGCTTGATGCTTAAGCGACGGAACAACTGTTCCAAGTGTGAAACAGGTGATTTTTTTCATTATAATAGCGCGTTTTGAAACTCTTTTGAAAATTGAGCAATGTTTCGAAATCAGCGAGAGTAGAGCTATTGAACGACTAAATAGTAGCTCAAAGGAAATCTATCACAGTTCCCTTCCCGAGCAAACAAAGAACCGAGTAGTATAATATTATTGCTGTTGCTGCGGCGCGTCAAAAAACGTCTTCTGGCAGGAACTTGCTTTTACGCTAACAGTATTATTGTAAAAATGTTTCTAAAACTTTGAGTTGTATAGAAAACATTTGATGCAATGCGTGAAATGAACGCGCCCGCGCTCGCTACTCATATTGGGGAGCGCGTCCTACCGCTACACTACCAAGCTCAGTAATTTGCTGCAATTCTTTCTCGATATAACTTTCGGAGCTGTCAGCAACCAACCTTTGACGAGTTTTTTATGGCTACACATATCGGCATCAATCCACTTAGCTGGCAGCTACTGTATATCTATAATTCAAACAGCCGTTTATCTCTTACTGCTTTCTTACAGCGTTATATAATGATCTAATTTTACATCATTGGCACACTGATTGTGCAAAGGCTGTGATGGCGTGCTCCGGTGTGAGTGAAGCGCAATCTACACAATTCACTCAGTTCGCATCAATCTTCATAACTTTATCTGTTTTTCCAGGGTTTGAGTACACTCAACAATTTCAGCTGAATAATTTAGAAAATGCATGTGATTTAGAGTTTCGAAATCAAAAAAATATGGTCCCCACTCAATATACTTCTATAACCCTTTGAGGTTCAACGCTGATAGTCAGGCTGTGTTGCCCCGTCGCTTTCCCACAAGACGCAACGCGGCCTTGGAGAAATCGCATTCAATTTCCTACTGCTCGCTGGATGAGAAGACTTTTGAGTTCATAGTTGAAGCCATCGTTAGTAAGTTAGAAAAAAAGTAGATGCGAGGGAAGGAACGTGAGGGAGGAGAAAAGAAAGCGACAGAAGAAGTATAGAATGATAGCGACCCAATTTGCGTACGCCTTACTGGCTTTTCTGCTGGAAGTAAGTAAAACGTTAACTGTTCATCGATCTTGCTAATTTTTGCCCTGTTCGGTCAATTTCTACTTCCAGCGTGTGATTCGTGAAGTAATCACACTTCCCAAAAAATTATTTATCAACAGTTTTTAGATGAGTACACGTACAGGGCAGGAGAAAACAGAGTGGCATATGTTGCTCTCAATCAGCTAGCTGGGCACTTGTTTCTGTCTTTTACTTACGCTCTTCTTCAATCTAGTGGGGACGCGTCATCTCGACTGTCTTCAGTATTGCGGAAGGATGTTTGTTGACACAGTTGTGTTAAATCACTAACTTTTACTTTGCATTACGCTGACATAATTTCTGAATATTGTTTACCAAAGTAATACTATATTATAGCATTAAGTGATTATAAGAATCATTTCGAGTGTTTTTTTGAGACCAAGTAATAAAATTCCAATATGTGTCTGATGATTATTGTTGAGCAATGCATGTGGTCTATTGGCACTTAAGCAGTGTAATAACGCCATACACGTGTTTCGGCCTTCCAGCCTCGTCAGGTGCACCGTGCCTTATGGTTCGGCCAGTTCTGCGGGGAGATACCTTTTGTTAACGGGAAGCAAACGCTTTACCTTTTACACACGTGCCATTGAGTGAAAAAAAAAATCACTGAACGTCAGTGTTTTACACTCGATTGTCTTGGTTGGTAATCGTGAAATTATTTAACCAATCGTTTCGAGTGTTTCTTGAGACACAGGGGATATAGCACAGATTATCGCTTCGTGGGAACTGACTGACCGTAAGACGTCGTGCAACTGACGAGAGTGGAAGGCCCAAACACTGTACTACACTGTTTTGAATGCCCATAACAGACCACGTGCATGGCTCAAAATGATTATCAGCAGTTTGTAAGATTAGTATGGAACATATTTTTTGCAAAAGAACTCGAAATACACTATGGTATGACGAACGGTGAGAAGTATTTGCATCAGGAAATGCAAGAAAATGAAGACCTGGCGAGTATTTGTGGCTTGTTAAGGGGGGGAGCTAAACACCGTTACACCGTTCTCAGAGATGTTTGTTACACGGTCATTTTTTCAAATTTACTTACACGGATCCAATCTTCTTTTTCAGTTCATTTCCTCAGGACTAGTTACTCCGCACAAAGGACCCGCGCACTCATTTCAAGTGCCGGCTTCAGCGTATTTACACGACTTCACGCCTTTTCTAAGACTGTCCTCCAAATTCCGTTTGACACTGAAGTTTCTGTTAGACAATGCTAGAAAAACATCTGGCTGAGGCATTTTTCCTAAAAGGGATAGTTTCTCCATTGCAAGGATAATTTTGGGGATGAAATGCCGAACCAAAACGTTTCAGCTCATCACCTCCTCCATATACACAAGCACCATCATACCACTGCGTAACTCCGCTCACAGTACTACAACGGTAATGATAATACACTAGGTTATCCCATATCTCAACATCAGATTACTCAACTTTTTTCCACTTAAGTGAGTTGCTCACAAAAGGCTGTGTATGCGGGCGAAGTTCCAGGAATTTGAGCACACTTGAAAAAGGAGTAGCACCATCTCTCACTATCCAAATGAAAGTCTACCGCAAGCGAGGTCTCGATGAAACCCCAAGCATGGACAAACATACAATGCAAAGTCGACTTACGACATTCGAAAAAAACCAGGCGGACACAATACCTCCCGCATAACTGTGATATATTCCATCAAATCTTCCGCATGAAACATGTATTAGAAAAAAATTTAGAAGGAAAATACTAAAAGTGACCTCACAACTTTGAATAGTAATCATTCGGCCGAAGAGGACGAATTTCATTTTTGTCTAGAAAATAATCTCCGATCACAGTGATGGCGTGAGACAGGTTGATGACTGTATCTTCAACAATGAAACTGAGCTAACGAAGGCGTCAAATGCGAAAGAAATATGGGAAAACAACATGATACGTGCGCCGCAGATGATAGAAAGAAAGGTTAAAATAAACCGAAAGCAACGTGTACTCCTGCGGCGCAGAGAATTCAGAAGATGGAATCCCTATCTGCGGCATAATTTGACAGACACTGTTCATGAGAAATTGGCCAAAAGCCTGCAATCAAGTATAAGGACGGAGGAGTTAAACCATCTTAAGAAATAAACTCTACTGTGCCGCCGAGAAATACACTATAGATACAATCTAAAGAATTATCACCTGCCTCTAGTAACAATATTAGTAGAGTATATAACAAGACACTGAGTGATATACAAAACTTAAACGGTAGCATAAACTCAGAAATTTATAAAACGCAGTCTTTTTCAAAAAGATCACACGATTCAAAGCAAACGTAAAGGAATAACTCAAAGAGAAGAGGCCGACACAAAGCGTTTAATGAGAATGAAATAGGAGCAGAGAGGTCACTAATGGAAGTACATGGCATTAGAGCCAAAAATTCGAAGGTAACCCGGAAGATTTACAGTGTGTTTTTTAGAAGACAGAACAAGTCGTGCTCAACTTAACAAGTTTATTACTAATCGCGCTTCATATTGCGTAGTTCATATTTGGAACACGGTGTTTTCAGTAATATCATGATAGTGATAGAACGGTTAGAACAAGATAAAAAGAAAAAATATGATACTATGTAACAGTGACGCTGATCTACGCAAGCCCTTACTTTTGCTGTTTCTTTTACATAGCGATAATCCCTTAAACTTGCTAGTTTTCTTGTAAGAGTTTCAATATTCTTATCTGTAATGTTTCATTCTTAATTAACTAGTAGACGGAGCGTTTATGAACAATTTCCACCACTCCTTATCTGGTCTTCTTCAGTAAAAAACGCTCGTCACCTAATAGATTAATATACCAGTCCCATTGCATTGTATCTACAGTTTCCTA